>DWGR01000272.1:0-25908 GCA_018247715.1 Heliconius burneyi
TACCCTATCAGGTACACACAGCGTAAAAGCAAAAAAAATCATTTTACATATGTAATGAGTTAACCTCGTTTTATCTCTGCACAATCGAGCTCAGTATAAAAGAACGTGAAATTAGCAGGGTTCCACTTTTAATTACACCTGTAACGTGGATTGGATGTTGCGATAATTGCACCTTTTTAAATGTTAGTAGAACTTACAGTTTTACAGAAAATTGTACATTTATATTTTTCTGTAAAAATGTTTTTTTTATGTCATACAGTATCCACTTATCCAGCACACAGAAGGTAGGGCAAATATGATCTTAGGACACTCCGTTCCTAACATTCCGCCCAAATTTAGAGGCATTGTATGACAAGTGGCGAAATTAGACGCCGTGCTTCCCCTTGACACCAGTGTAAAGAAAATTAAAATATGAATTTAAATAAATATTCCATTTCATCGAGTGGGGATCGAACCCAGAACCTGTCGATTTTAGAGTCGCATTTTGTACCCCTGCGCCAAGATTGGTCTCTTTATTATTATTATACCTACTGCTTAAAGCCGTGATGACCCAGGAGTACAATAGTCTGACTGAAACACGACGTTCGATCGAAGTTAGATCCTCACTTTAGAGAATGAAATATTATTTCTTAATAATTTCCTTTCTTCGCTTTAGCATAAAGATGAATAAGTGAATATGTGTTGAATTCTACCACACTGTTGCTTGTTAGCAATGCCTCGAAAAATTCAGCAGCAAGTGGGGGACTATTTTAGCACTAGGTTCCAGCGAGATACAGCGTGAAGTTGATTTACATTGACCATATTTTACTATCCCTATTAGAAATGTTTACTCTTGAAATTATCACCTAAATTGAGGAAAATGAGCAACACAATCATTCAATGTAATTGATTCCGAGCAGCTCTGTTCATATAATTTATATAACGACCATTAGCAGCCAATACTCGCTACAGAATTGTAGTAAGTTATAGTAGCTTTTTAAAGTAATGGCTTTATATGACTTTACTGAAAACAAAATATTTTTAAAGTTGCGCATTGGATCTTTTTGTCTTCATGCGTTCATTATCGTTATTTTCAGAGTAGCTTGAGAGGACTTAGTGACCAGACACTTTGTTTTTGGTGTCTTTTTGGAGATAGATACGTATACAAAATGGATTACTTGTATGGATGGATGGATATGGATCGAACCATCCTATTTCAATCCTTTGTGATTTAGGTATGATATATTCTAAATAAAGCAACAGTCCAAGTTGCAACAAAATCGGTTCAGTATTTTTTAAAATATGAATGTGTATCACATCAGAATTTCATATAAGTTATATATCTTACCATACCATATCGTGGCCAAATATGGTATAGGCACATATACAGGTAGGTACTTGACGGGTATTTAAAGTTTTTTTTTTAATTACTTGGAGTTTGAAAACTTAAGTTCCATTAAAACATAAATATACCTCAACTCTGTTTTTAAAAAAATCACTAGGTCTGTATTTAATAACCTATATTTAAGACGTATTAAGGTAGTAGTCGTATTATTTTTAAAATAATATACGTATATAAAAAATACAAAAGGTACATAGGTTGTTTAGAGGTCCCTTTATGTTATAAATATAGAATGAAAATGAAAATATTATAATAATAATATGGAACAAAAAATGAATGGTGTAATAAACAAAATGTATTTGCGGGCTTTCTTTGTACCGGAAAGTTTGTAGCGTACATAGAAAAGTTCGTTAATATTCAGGTGAACCGCTTTGTGACCTTTCATAAAAAAGAGTGTGTACCGCTGTGTGTTGTAAACTTTTAGATAAAAACGTTATGACTATATGACAGTGAACTATTAAATGTTTTATCAGATTTTTTTTGGTTACTAATTGGGAATATACATATACTGACATTTAAGTCAGCTTCACACTGTATCCAGCACACTGGGAAACTTTAATTAAGACACTCCGTTCCTCATTTTCAGCCGAGTTCTGGAGGCATTGTGAGTTCAGTGGCGGAACTTAACGCCGCGCTTTGCCTCAAAACCAGAGCAAACAAATTAAAATATATAAATTTTAAATAAATATTTCATCTCTTCGAGTGCGTTCGAGTCGATTTTACAATCACACTTTTTGCCCCTACGCCATGATTTGTCTCAAAATATCAGTTTTGTTTAATTTTCCACCATATTATATCTACAATCACAGCCGATTAGGTCATTATGATGCAGCATTATAACCATTTTAATTCCGGAAATAGAGATTATGTTGTGAGATTATATCAAACATCAATCGTATGAGCCGTCACATTTCCCGGACATCCATCGCGACAATGTCCGATGGATGCCCGGGAAATGTGACGGCTCATACGATTGATGTTTGATGTTATCTCACAACATAGTTGGCTGATAAAATAAACATAAAATATAATTAAATTAGCTTCACGCTGTATCTCACACAGCAGGGTAGGCGAAGGGAATCTAGTGTTAAGACACTCCGTTCCCCACTTTATGGAGAATTATGTAGCGAGATCGCGAGATCTGAATCCCCGCCTTTTGGAATTTTGGACGGTTACCGAGGAACTCGTTATCAAACGCTAAGTATTATAAATGTCTCTCCTAAATGTAAGATAACGCTATAAAATTCTATTTGTTTAATCGCTTCAGTGGTGCTTATTTAGCTAGCATAATACTCGAAGTGGTTGTGGATGAGGCTCGTCATTTTAAAGCCTACTGTCAAGACCTTAGATTAATTTATTAAATAGAAATTCCATATAAAATAACGAATAAGAAAATAGTGTAACAAAACTAAACCCAGCAGGGGAGGCTCAGGGAACCCATGCAACAAAACTTATTTAAAAAAATACAAAAAGTGTTAAGCTTGACAGTTGTTGATTTGATCTCCACTCAAAAAATGAAATATTTAATTTCTTCGCTTTGGTGAGACGGTTAAGCGCGGGGTCGAGTTCCGCCACTTGAAACGCAATGTCTTGAGCGTCTATATACTAGGCTTCCTCTGTCTCCCTTACTATTTGCGGGACACCGCGTAAAGTTGATTAAATAAAACTTATTTTGTTTAGTATATATTTTGGGATAATATTATAGATATCGTGTAAAAGTAAACACTATATAGCTTAATTAATTGCACATACCTGTCGAGATATGTATGTGAAATAATTAAATATTTTTCTATCAAATATAGCGAGAAAATTACAAGTAAGTGAAGCCGCGTGGGGGCTACTAGTATTATAACAAATCATTATAATTCTATCTTACGTCTTCCCCAATAACTTTTTTAAAAAATATATCAAACATGTATGTTATAAGCTTTCGACTATTTTTATATTATTGAACTGCTATTTGTTCCGCGGCCAATACTAACTCAGTTGCATAATCGTTTGGGGTCGCTGTGTCACGTTATTCACTCTACTATTTATTTGAATTTTTATTACAAAGCAAACTTATTGAGTTTATTTTGTTTGTGTAGCATTGTTTCTATAGTTGGCTTTGATTTTTTTGCAGTTACGTGTTTTTATAGTTGACTTTTAATTTTTTTCTGTTGTTATGTGTTTTATTAGATTTGTGGAGGATAGTCGGTAATAATTCTTGAGTTTCTGTTCAAGAAGATTTACTAGACAGCAAAGGCGTGAGTCAGCGCTACATTTTGTGTAATTAGAGTTTAAATGTAAGCAATTACCTTATCTACAAATGCATCGTTAATTATTTAAGTTCAGGTAAGCTAATCGGAATGGTGAATAATAGGAGGTCAGTCGTGGCGTAAGGAATAAGTGCGTGAATGTAACGCGACAGGTTGCGGGTTCGATCATATTTTCATTTCTTTGCTCTGGTATAGCAAAATGAGACGTTCAGTTCTGCCATTCAACACACAATGTCTTCAGAATTCAGCGGAAAGTGGGAAGAATTATATCTAACAGTAGGCTCCTTCAACCCTACATGCAGGACACAGCGTAAAGCTGAAAAACAATTATATGAACCTTTTTCCTTCATTCTTTTGACGAGGAGGTATTCATATTTTTTTTTATTTAATAGCGACTAGGTGTATTCATTTTCTATTGCGTTTTTTGGAGTACGACACCTAGAAAATTTTAACAATGTAATATATAAAAACATAACGTTAAAAAAATTAAAAACTTCAAAAATACACTTCAAAATAGTTAAAAATATTTCTTTCTCAACAAAATAATAATCTCGAATAGATACAAAAAACAAAATATGAAATAAACATCCCACAACTCTTCAACATTCACCAATTCCTTTATTTTCACACGTCAAAAGTCTCAATTCCAACTTTCCTTGTCCCAAAAGGTATCAAATAAAACCATATATTCAATAAATTTTTGTAATGTCCCAGGTGAGTATGAGCTCGTAACTTTAATATCATAAAATCAAGAATTTTACTATCATAGAATCAGTCGGTCGTGTTAAACATGAGAGGTTTTAATTCCAATTATAATTAATTATAGGTAGTCTACGGAGGACTAGTCTATCAGAGCTTGTTCCAATCATATACGATTAAATATAGAGATTTATTAAAGTGTATAGATATAGTACTTTGGAGGTAAATGGATACTCATTTGTTTTAATCATGAAATAAAAATGTAAAACATAGAGCGGCTTTAAGTTCTACCAGTCACGATACAGTGTCCTCAATTCAGGTGAAAACAAAGAACAGAGTGTCTTGACAAATGTCTTTTCAAAAAGCATCTATTAAGCTTGATTTTCTCTCAACGAAGATCGTTGGCTCAAGAACCTGATTTTTTCCAAATAATCATAAATTCCGTATTATCTGCTCTACCACTAAAAATAGCTGAACATACATACATACATGGTGTTAAATGAATGGTACCGAGGTCTCCTTTCCATAGATTACCGTTTATCCGTCGATCGATTTTCAACCTGTATAATGAACCTGCTGCTAAATTTAAGGTTACATATAAGTCAGAACTAATAATCTTAAAATATATTAAGTCTCGTTTACCTTCACCAACTTTATTATGCAAACTACTTGCAACTTAATTTGAAATTCAAATTTGGCTACATTTAAAGAGTTTTGGAAAATTCCAAGATGTGTGATTATTGCAGATCTAAATAAAATACAAAATTGTTATATTTTTTCTTTTTATAATGTTAAGACACTTTAATCCCTAATTTCTTGCCCAATTTTTAAAACGTGCATGTTTTAGTTAGTCTCGTAACCAGAACGAGAGAAATGACAGTAACCTATTCAACCGAATGGAAATGGAAAGGATTGAACGATTTAAAAAAATAATTTAAAATTACTACTTACTATTAAAAAAATTACATTCATCATATTACGGCATTCAGAAATTTACATGACATCTCATATCATTTAAATCTACAATCCCTTACTATAAAACTAACTAACTATACGTCATAGTTGACTACTTAAAATGACAAGACTACTTAAAAATCGTACAAGTAAAATATACATTTAAGTTATTCGAAATACATATCTCAGTATCTTGTTATAACATAATGATGCTGCATTTGAGAGCTGGACGGAGTTGCGTTGAACGTAAAGTATTTTATTTAAGATGCTTAAGGAATAAGATGTACGGTGGGCCCACTAACGAGACATTTATATACTTGTATATAATTTAGACCTTTGTTCGAAGGAAATATGGGAGATAATCGTGTGAATTATTTTATCAGTAACAGCTGCAGTGTACTTATTTTGATGATATTAATAACTTCAAGAGGACAGAGGAGGCGGAATTAGGTGCCCGAAGCCGGAGGGTAATTTGAATTCAGAGATTAAGCCGTATGCTAGATTAAGCCAGATGTACTTTATTTAAACTGAGTACAGGCTAAGTGCTGGTTAATGATATATTGAATTATTAGGTAAGGCCATTCGTTGTGCAGGAGCACAAGGGTGTGACTGTAAGCACGACAATATGTGGGGGGGTATTTCGTTTCTCACTCGGAGAAATGTAACATTTAAATTTTCTTCGCTCTGGTAACTAGGTAAACGTGGTGTTGAGTTCAGTCACTAAATATGAAATGCCTTCAAAATTTTCTGCTCCATAGCATGAGCTAAGAAATAAAAATATTAAAAAAATCCTCAGGTGGGAATCAAACGCACGATCTGTCGTGTGCCACACGCTTGTGCTCCTGCGACTGGCCTTGACCTTTTTTTAAGTCTATACATATATTTCTTATATGATATTAATAATAAATATTTTGAAAATATTTATTAAATTACAGTAGACAAGTTTATAAATTATGTAAATACGGAATAGCCTTGTGGTATACTGACATTCATTCATATGATTGACAGAATCAATGTTTGGCTCTGAGCTTTGATTTTTCAAACGGTGCACTTACACCTTAAGTTATTATTTTATTACTTTATAACTATTTTACAATTTTTTTCTTCGTTATCAGACTTAGACGAGAATACTTTTGTTTATATCATATATATATAACTAATGCTAATGTGCTAAAGATTTTAAGAAAAAAAAAGTTGGCCCGCTTGAAACGCTATAAATATCAAATTTATATAAGAAAATATTTGTTGAACATAAATTTATTACGGGTAGCAAATATAACTGAGAATCTGTATTATAATGTGGATTTTTGTTTAGAAAAATTGTGAATTAAAACTTAAGCTTAAGATTTAAACGTAACTGAGGTCAAGTGACTCTCTTTTATTAATTGTTTTAAATACTTATGTCAGCTTTCGTTCTGAGCTTTATGTAAAACAGGACTTCGTACGCTTTGCTATGGCGGTGTTTCAGAAATTCCAAGAGAAATTATTTTGTAGTTCCTTAGAGAAAAATAATTATTTTGTAATACTAAGGTTTATTTTTATAAATTTTATTTGAACCGTGACGGCTTCAAGTGGAAAAGTAAATGTATACATATATTTGTATTAACAGTCCAGACGCCAGTCGCAGGAGTGCAAGTGTTTGATTGTAAGCATGACAGGTAGTGGATTCGATTCCCATTCGAGGGAAAGCGCGGTGTTGAGTTCAGCCACTCAACATGTAATACCTACAAAATTCGACAAAAAGTCTGAAGCTGGATAAAATATATATAAAACACTTTTGTAATATGATATGAATATTTAAATTTTAAATTATAAAACTATTAAATCCTTCTCAGATTGCGGTTAAACTTAGAACTTGGTTCAAGACAGTGATTTGCATAGCGCGTCTCAAATTACTCTTAATAAAAGGTACGTTAATCTTCATTATCTTCACCGCTTGAGATATTCTTCATCAAAATTATACTTAAATTATGAAAGAATAATAACTTGAACAACGAAAACGAAAGCTAAATATATATATATATATATATATATATATATTGTTTCCTTATCTTTTTTTATGGTATAAGGACAAGGCAAACGAGCGTTCGGGTCACCTGATGGTAAGTGATCACCGCCGCCCACGACCCCGTGCAACACCAGAGGAGCTACAGGTGCGTTGCCGGCCTTTAAGGTGGAGGTAGACGCGCTTTTATCTTTGTATTTCACTTCTTATCTACGAGTACGTCTCATGAAGAGAATATAGAATTTGTAAATTTTGTACTTATGGTCCCGTACGTAAAGAATAAAAGTAACCCTTAAAGGATTACTTTGTTGTCCGTCTGTCCATCTGTAAAGACTATTTGTCTTAAAATCGCGCGGAGGTAACGAGCTGAAATGAATATGAATGTTCAGGATGACGGTCTCCGGTCTTAGGGCACAGAGAAAACCGACGCATTTAAAATATACGAGCATTTAAGCATTGAATTTGCAGTATTTTTGTATAAATTTCACTACGTAATCAAAACCAATATACTAACCTTTATAAATTTTACATGAAGTGAGAATTTAAAACACAATTGTACAGAAAATAATCAAAGAAAACAAGTTCACACACTAAGGTGAATTTTGTTAATTTTTATAAGATATACCTACTTTTCGTTGATATACGATCTTAAAATTGGTACTGACTCGTGCTTAACTGGTTTTTTTGAATAAGTTAAAAATATATAATTGAAAATTTATTATTTTATGTGACGTCCTTATTTGATTTTCGTTTACTTTATGAAGCCGAAATGATAATACATTTCGGTTTCATAAAGTAAACGACTTAGAAGTATTGTCAGGTAAATAGATAGTTTAGAGATGAGAAATTGTTTTATCTCTTTTAGACCGATAAGGTCTGATTGATTATTAATATTATGGATTTATTACGGTTTTTCTGTAATAATTACATACCTTTTATCGTATTTATTTTTTTCTATGTGGCTTTCCCGTTTATAGCCGTTAAAGCATAAAGTTAAATGAACTCTAATCTACATCTGCGATATCACTACCTCTATATAATGAAGTAACGTTACATTTGGGAGAAGAATATAATCAAATTGAGGATCTGTTTCTTTTGAAGTCTATTAAAATAAAGGAGCAATGTAAATTTTCAAAATTATATCTCTGTTTTCATAGTTTTGCCCTGTACGCCACAGGGCAGGTAGGAAGTCTAGTATTGAGACACTTTGTTCCTTAATTTATGTCCAATTTTCGAGACATTGAGCGATATTCAATACCGCACTTTGACTAGTTACCAGAGTGACGTAACGTACTGAATGAAATGAACGTAATGAAAATACATGTAGGTAATAAATAACTTGCTAAAATATATTATCTTACATAATCGACATATATATACTCGTATATATATATATATATATATATATATATATATATATACTTAATAACACCGTTTGTTACTATCACGCTTTTTAACTCCACAGTTTTTATCCTCGTCTTTTGAACCTGCTTTGATGGTCAAAGAGGTTTAATTAAGTTCACTGTGGCTTAATCTAGTATGAAAAGAAACTACATCTTGTTCTTATTTTACATAGTATAACGCGTTAATTTCCTCATTCATTCAAAAGGATTAATTTATACGCTTTTATAAAGCTTTGGCGATACTAGCGATGAAGTTTAACTTTTGTTTTATTTTAGTAGCGAAACGCGGCTTCGCCTGCATAAGCCTTATTGTTATATTGGATTGGATTGGCATCGTATTGTATTTATTGTAATATCACAGCTAAAATCTCTATATAAGCTATATTACTATAGAGTTTCATGTAAATCCGTTTAATAACAATCATCCAACCTCTCAAACTTTTAATTTTATAATAATAAATAAATAACTAAATATATAAATTAATTAATATTAATAGATAAAGTAGGATGCACACAAGATATACATCGACCTTCGGTATTTCTTCCGCCAACATCTCGTATATATACATATTTCTTACCTTTCAATAAGTAAATCTTTTGATTTACACACAAACAAATTATAATCATAGCACAAGATTTAATTCACAGCTAAATATTCTACGTCGACTAAATACTTCCTCCAAGCCCAACGCTCGTTACTTCATACATAAAGAGAATACATGTTTCTAACCAACTAATCTGTTTTATCGATCCCCAAATAAATTGCCTTAGTCGACTTCGCAGATTTTTTCCACCATTTTCCTTAACAGCTTCCAGTGGTTAGCGCGCACGGTGTGCACACATAAATAATTACAATAACATTTTATCAGCCTTAGTGTCGCGCTGTACAAATAAATCTTTTGACGTTTCTAATAATACATTAGTTTTTGTTTGTAGCTTATATATAATTTGTATTAGTGATTTTATTTTTGTATTAAAATGTGAATTAATATAATTGTATTTTTTAGACGTGCGTGACCTTTGCTAACAATATTCTGGACTATGTATCAATTGTTTTTAAGTGCAATAAAGAGTATAATAGTATAACGGAACTCTAAATATGCCTTGTTAGAATTGACTTATAAATTTATATAAATTTAAGAAAGTGTGGAAGGGAGTGACTTAACACCTAACCTGCTGTGTGCGGGATACAGCGTGAAGATGATGATAATTATGATAAAAAGTAAACAATTAATATTATTTACTAACAAGTAGTCATCTATCGAGTGTTTTTTGTTTTTGTAGTGATCAATGAATAAAGTATTTCGAAATAAAGATAAATATTCGAAGAAAATAAAAAAAAGTATCGTAATAAAAAACATTTGAAATGTCAAATCATTTTTATGATTGATTTAGTAATATGTTTATATCTTTTTTCAGAAGCTGCCATGTCATGATTCCGTTTGTAAAGTAAGTAAGTAAGTAAAGTATGTCGGTTTGTTATTTTTTTTAACTTCAGACACTAGACTCTAATGTCTCCTTTTTACCTTTTTGTCGTATGTTCTTCATACAACGTGACATTGGTGAAGTTATTAGTGCTCAACTGACACGCTCTAAAGGCCATACATTTAGAACTGAACTGACCATAGTGTCAACACACTCCGTTTTACGCTCTTCGAACTTTTTGTTCATTTTAATGAGATACAAGAAACGCAAATGACTATTTTACATTCATAATAATATTATCTCGAGATTGAATTTAATAGTATAATTCCGCAATTATACTCTTCGTCTTATAAAATAGTAATCTCAAAATCCACATCCAGTAGAAATTTTAAATTTAAAGCCGAACTTAGACGCTAGTTTAACTAAAAAAAAAATGCAGTAACATTTTAATTTCAATTTGTGATTCTTGCATTTTATGTTACTATAGAAGTGGATTAGACTTACGATTTTAATTTGCGCCGCCTATGACCCGCCCAAGTAAGAGGGCAGCCAGCCCGCAGATGTAGGATAATCCGGCTTAATTTTTTTGTTCATCTTTGCCATTCAACGCTCTCAGTGTTGTGTGGCTTTGTGTCGTACTCGCGCTACATAAAATAAGTTTAGTTTTTTATCATTTAGCAGTACATGAAACTTTTCATTTTTGGATAAATGTAACATTTTTTTTTTGTGGTATGTGGTTAGATATATAGACAATGAGGATAAAGTATCACTTTGAATTATCTTTGTCTTGTTCTCGTTGTCTCTTTTTCGATACTGTATTTTTTTCTTTTACTAATACCTTTTTATATCTATCTATGCCTTGATGATGATCAAGCCAATTGTGCCGCAGCGCGACAACATGAGGAAATAAATTATTCGCATGATCTCTTATAGAATTTTATAATAACAAAAAAACCAAAGCCTTAATATCCGATTTATTAGCTCCTGATTTTATCTTAACAAGTCGCTACGGAAAAATACGGATTACGTGAAGCCTCTTAAGTATTAAACCGCGAGAGATAAAAATATCATCTAGGTTTAAATTGTAACGTTACTAGAGGAGTGTTATCTAGTTCTATAAAATAATATTTTAGTAGAGGCACTAGTGTGGAGTGTAATTACACTCTTTCCTGTCCTATACCTAAGTGCCTACTGCGGTGAATACCAAAATAAAAACAATGTCATATTATATCGGCGTTGAGTTCCGCCGCTGAACATCTAATGACTCCAGTACCAGTTTAAAGGCTGGCAACGCACCTGTAGCACCTCTGGTGTTGCACGGGGTCGTGGGCGGCGGTGATCACTTACCATCACGTGACCCGAACGCTCGTTTGCCTTGTCCTTTTACCAAAAAAAAAGTATTCTGTGGTAAATGTGAAGCGGAGTATCTTAACATTAGAATTGTCATAAGATCGGACTCTGCCTACCCTGCTAAAAATTGAAATTATTATTTTATTCTTTTCATACATAAATATATTTATAAATTGTACATTTCCTTTAAAAAAATAGGGATTTGGAAGACAGAATCAGGACCAACAGCTAGTCTCACGCTATAAGGAGGTTAAATATTATTCCAGATTGTCAAAGCTCAACATCTCAAGGAAAAGGAATCCCCTCATAATGTGTACAAAGTGAGCACATTGGCGGACACGTTACAAGATTTTTTGTAATTTCATACACTTTTGTCATCTTTGTGATACATTAATATCAATTTTTCTAGACGGGCTTTAGGCCTTGACGAGAGATGAAAAGCTGTCGTCAATGCCTAAAGGGGATAATATAAAGGATAAAAGTTGGGTAACTATGTTCAATTTTGGCGTTCCGTTTGAGTTATAGATAATTGCTTTAAGAGGTTTAAATTGCGGCCGGAATCTTAAGTATTTAATTTAAAAAATCTTAAGTAAGTTACAATTTAGAAAAGTTTGACATTACAATTAAAACAAGTTATAAGATCTAATTATTAAAAAAAGTATCGTAATAAAATCTACAAAGCTTATCGTATAATAGGGTTACTGGATGGTGAGCTGTGCTTCGATGCTCTATGATGCATGCACTAACTTGACCAAATACTGCTATCATGGTTATTCACTTTATATTTATAAAATATATCAAATCAAATCAGATTCACGCTGTATCCCGCACACAGCAGGATAGACAGAGGGAACCTGGTGTACACTCCGTTCCTAACTTTCTGACGAATTTTGGAGGCATTGCGTGTTGAGTGGCAGATATAAAAATATATGTTTTTAATTAATTGTATCAATACAAAATGGGGAAAAAAGGTAGAATATTGTTGTAAGATAGAGCGTCTCGCCGAGATACGCCTTTAGCAGATTAGAGGACTTATTAGCATTAAGTTTATTTATTGTTAAAATATTTTTATTTCATTTTATTATTACCAATTTTTTTATCAGTTTGTCTCGCTGTAATCTAGTGATTTTCATTCCTCACTTTCCACCGAGTTCTGGAAACATTGCGTATTAAGTGTCGGAACTCAATGCCGCGCTTTGCTTAAAATCAAGCGTAAATAAGAACACGGAGTGTCTCAACAATAGATTTCTTCCGCCTAACCTGTTGTGTGCGGAGTGCAGCTATTAAAAGGATATTAACATTCTGTTCTCTCAGCCTACCTTATTTCACGAAACAAAGCTTAAACATATATTTATACAAAAAACATACTAAAAATAATGTTTCACAGCATCTGTATTCCATTAATATACTAAACGCAAACATAATACGGGAAACATTGGAAATAAATCATAATCGAATGAACGGCGCGTCTGTGTCTGGTTACTTTATATATGATTGCTTAAAACAGTTAACCGAAAACTGGAGATTTTGGCCGAATGGTCTGCATCCATAAAGCTTTGTATGGATTACATGGATCTTTTTTGCTTCCTCTACTGTACGCGGAGTTACAGGATATTTATTACAAAGTTACGCATTGATAATATAATAGGTATGTGAAATATTAAAGAACGACTCGAAAGTTTAGAAACATGTTTTGGGTCATGTTAAGTAGGAAGCTTCCTGATTTTGTAACGATCAATGTGACTCTTCTAAAAATTTCTAAAAGTACACATAAGTTTCTATACTTCTTTATATTCTATACTACTGATCAAAGACGAAATGTTATTTTTGCGTGTTTCAATGACCTGTAGCGGCAGTTTCTTGAATACTTATATTTTGTCTGGCAGAACTCGAAGTGGCGGAGCAGAGGTAGTCTAGTTTTGAAAACACTCCATCTCCTACGTTTCGCCAAATTTGGCCCCAGAATTCTGGGGTGGCTGGAGTGACGACACTCAACGCTGCACTTTGCCTCGACACCAGAGCAAGGATATTAATTAAAATATAAAATATTTTATAATCTCCAGTGGAAATCAAACCCATAACCTGTCGCGCTTACAGTTGCTTACACGCTTACACGCTTGTGCTCCTGCGCCATGACTAGCCACGTCTGGTTGTGACTTTAATTATCACTAAACAGAATTTTTATATCATAGGTATTTCTCAAATAAAAGAAGAGCAAATTTATATATTAGCTCGTAATTGGCTACTTCTATTTATAGACATGTACGGTAAGTAGAGAAAGAAGTGACTTATCATTACGTTTTCAATGCCTTTTCTATATAAAATGTATAAATTGTTAAATATATTCAAATATATTTTATTTTCAGTCGCGGTATCTATAAGGCCGTTTCCCTTTTATCCGTGTCCGTTGACCGTAGTGTAAATTCTTGTAGCGTAAGCCACAATCTTTTAAGCTCTTTCCAGTAAAAGTGAGTGAAACTGAAAAGCAAGTGTAATATATTTTTCAAAATTCTTATTAACTTTTATATGACGTGGGAGATGAGAGTGGGATGTGTGAAAAGTTTTATGAAATCTGAAGCTAGAGACCAAGGCTTAACAAATCTTAACTTAGAAGATTACTGTAGTATCAACTTGTAATAGAAATGATTTCAATAAATTTTAATTTTATTTTTTGCATGTAGCAGGGTAGGCAGAGGGAGCCTAGTGTTAAGCCACTCCGCTCTTCCGAATTCTGGAGTAATTGCGTGTTGAGTGGCGGAACTCAACGCCGTGCTTTGCGAAGACACCTGGGCGAAAAAATGAAAATATTGAATATACCATTGGGAATGGAACCCATAACCTCTTGCGGTTAAAGCTTAACACTCTGCGTCGCGACTAGCCATTATTATATCTAATAATACAGCTTCACGCTATATGTTAGCTTGTATACGACAGGGTAGACTACAAAAATCTAGTTTCAAAACACTCTCTTTTCTTCGTTCCCAGTCTAGCCTTTGTTTCGTCAGAGCGGGGAAATATAAAATATAATAAGTAATTAGTATTACCTTAAGCACATATACAAAATTAGATCGTTTGTAGGTAGCACTCATTTTGTGTATATTCTAGATTTAAAATCCGCATAAATAAAAACTAACCACCAAATACTTTTTAAAAAAGTGCCAAGAATTTAATCTAAGAACGTAGATATTTGGATTTCAACAAAATACGGGTGGGTAAGTTTTGGAATATTTCTAAAAGAAAATTGAATAACTCTAACTCTATGTATAATCGTTATGTAATTTATAGTATTATAAATCCCACACATTGTCATATTTCACAAAGCTTTCAATAAACAATATAGAATGGAATTAAAAAACGCAATTTATCATTATTAAAGAGATTATGGCATCATCATTCACGCTCAATATCTTTTATATCAATACAAACGGCCGACTGGATCGCGGCGAAAACAAATTTTACTTGTTAAGTCTTTACTTTTGAGGTCAGTTGTGGCGTAAGGGTACAAGTGTGTGACTGTTAAAGCGACTGGTTGTGGGTGCGATTCCAAAGCGCGGCGTTGAGCTCCGCCAGTTAACAAGCAATGCCCCCATAATTCGGTGAAGAATGGGGAACACAGTGTCTATTAGGTTTTTAACTGATAATCAAAAGTATTTCTTTTTCATGTTATATTTAAGATTCAGTTTCCAGTTAGAATTACTAACTAGTTTTTCTATTTTTTAGTTTCTCTTTTTTCTACATTCGGGCCACTTTAACGAATTACGAATAAGGAAATATTTACCACAGTTGTTGTGAGATGTAAACTAAAATTGAACGTCTTAATAAAAATAATTAACTGTAGATTTTACTTTAAATAATTTGATATGTTATAATACGAGTATATGTGATATTTTCTCGACGTTGAGTTCTGCCTCTCAAAGCGCAATATCTTGATTCTATGACGGAAAGTGAGGAATGGAGTGTCTTAACACTTTTATCTATCTACCTTGTTATAGGGATAAAAGGGATAAGCTGCAGTTATTTTTCATGTATAATAATATAAAATGTCATTTTGGCGCAGTGGGACAGCGCTTAATGTTCTCATTTCCTTGTTCTGGGAAAACAAAATATTTTTACGATTTGGGCCATCTAAAGTAGTAACTTTTATGATTTTGTCAACGATAATGTGACCCTTATTGAAATTTATAAAATCTAGATTTTGGTACTTATACTTCTTTCTTTCATATTCGGACAAAAAATAACAAAGAGACAGTAGAACTTAACACTAGTTTGTCTCTATTTAATATAAATGCATCGTTAAGAATTGAAGAGGAACTTCAATTCTTAACGATGCATTTATATTAAATAGAAAAAAGGAACTCTACAAATTTAAAAATAGATACATAACATTTTCGTGTATATAAAATATAAAATAAACATCCGTTGTTATTACATAACGACACATGTTGATATTTCAAAGCTTTATTTCAAATTGTTTATTTGGAACTTTTAGTGCGTGAGAGATTCAATTTTAATTGACAAGTTCTTGCTACAATATTGTAAAACATACCATCACAGTAATAGTGTTTTATTTTATTTATTAAAATATTATTGACGCAAATATAATAGAAAAAAAACATAAAATCTAGTGCTGTCTTTGTCAATAAAGTTACATAAAATGAGGATATACTATGTATTCAGTATATAGTTCTTTACTTTCATTTGTATTTTATAGTACAAAATAAAAATTGTAATAATATCATTTCGTCGGTACAAAATAAAATGTAAATATATTTCTACTCGTAGAACTATAGGTTTATAATGTGTTTACTAGAAAATGTAAATGAAAGTAAATAAAAACAATATATATTCAGATTTCATTTAAATTGTAACAAAACATGGCTTTCAGTCTTCGGTTTGCGAAGCCGACACCATCCGTGATTTATTCATATTAACGCGGACCGCAGAGTTAAATGATACAACTAAGCATTTAAACGTTATTTATTTTGATTTAATATATATAATTATTAATTATACATTTTATTTAATGAAATATATATTTTAACAGTTTATTTTAAGGTTTATCTGAATGTTACGTTTTAAACTGTTTGTTTGTTCTTTTATTTATAAACTATTTTAGAGTCTTCCACGCTTATAATCGGAGCATTGTGTTTGAGGGGAAACTGGATGATGCACTTTTGTTTCAAATCAGATTAAACTGGGGAAGTGAGTATAATACGTTTCTCGAATGTTGGTGACGACACACGTCACGTATTCTTGTTGAAATAAAGAAAAAAAACAAAGGAAATTTTGTATTAACACACATTGTTCCCTACTCATTAACTAATTTTGAGACACAGTGTGTTTAGTGGTGGAATTCAACGCCAAATTTTGTCTTGCCACAAGAGCTCGGAAAAAATATTCTTTCTTGGTGTAAATACATACAGACGATGTGCCATATTTACCTCTATAATCTAATAAGGATTAAATAACGACCCAGTCGTTATTTTATCTTTCTTGATATTTACTTTTAAGTCCACATATCTTTCATGATGTACCTTCGCTATATTAAGCACAAAATATGTTTTAAAAACAACGCTGCGTCGCCATTACGATACGAGATGTCGTTGAGAGCGCGATGTAATTACTATACAGTATTAACATAGATTTTTTCCCTACATTTTAAACTTCATGTTCGGTTTTCATACATTCATTTATTTACCTCGTAATGTCCAACTTTAGCAAACGCGAATTAAAATAAAGTGATCGCAAAAGTATTTTTAATAAGCATTAAATGTTACAGATGCTCTTCAGTTTTATTTAGTTCACATTATATATTAAATTGTTGCTAGAAATTATTGCTCGGGTTACTGGCTTGTGCATAGTTTTGAATGAACAACACAGCAAATAATATTGTTTGCTTATAACTGTAACCATTGTATATCTACATGTTGGTTTTTTTAACTTCACGCTGTATCCCGCATGTAGCTGAGTAGACAGAGGGAGCCTAGTGTTAAGATCTCCGCTCCTCACTTTCCGCTTATTCTGCTATTTCAATTCTGGAAGCATAGCATATTGAGTAGCGGAATTCAACGCCGCAACATCTTTTCTAATGAAAGAGTGGCAAAAAGATGTTTATAAAGCAAAAATGAGTGATAAGAGTGGTAGTGAAACGGAGCACAATATGGGATACAGAACCCCCATTCATTATCATATTGATTATATTCCTGTATTAGAGCCTGAGGATCCCCTAGATGACAATTGATGAAGCGAAAGACATGCGGACATGCATTTAGAAACTAAGCCGGATCGAAAACTAAAACGTCTTTAAATTCAGTTTTTTTAAATAGTTGAGAAAATTTCAACAGTAGTTTTATAATTAGGTTACTACATTAAGTATTTTTAAAGCTTTCTCTACTCTAATTAAAAAAAAACTAGTAAATTAAAGTGAACTATAGAAGTCACATCAATAAATTACATATACGAGTATAGTTCGGAGTGTAGCTCCTCTGGTGTTGCACGGGGTCGTGGGTGGCGGTGATCACTTACCTTCAGGTGACCCGAACGCTCGTTTGCCTTGTCCTTTTACCATAAAAAAAATAGTTCGGAACATATCTCGATACGTGGAAAATATAATGTATGATAAAAGTTCCTTCGAGGCGTCTAAATAAATATAAATAAATTCATAGTCCTTTACATACACAATGGTATTTTTTTAGTTTCAAGCTGAATCCCGCAGAATTAATTTTCAATTTTTGCCCTATTTTCGAGAGAGCGTGATGAGCGATATTTCGTTATATAAACTACAGCTTAGGCACATTAATAGAATGGCACCATTTGCGCAGAATTTTATTAGTCACCCCCACCGGTACTATTCCATCACAGATGCCTCGCGAGCCGTAGATATTTCTAGATAAATATTGAAAAGCCAAGGATTCCTATTGAGTTAGCGTTGCATGTTGGTATAGTTCTAATAGAATACTTTTGTTTTGTTTATAATTATAAATAGGCCTTCTTTGTTATATCCTTTAATAGTATTTTTTTCCCTTATTCCAATGGTTCTTTTTGCCATACATCAGCAATTGAAAAAACCTAGTGGACTTGTAGTTTCGAATCTATCCTCTACATCCAAACTAAAATAATATCAATGGATAGCTAAATAATCAAAAAAATCATTACAATAAACGAGAACGACGAACGAAACATTGCGTGGTGGGGAGGGGGTGCGGGGGGAGGTTCGTAACGTTGTACTAACTAATAAAACAAGGTATAGAATTATTAAGGTGTAAGTTCAATGTATGTTCAAAAGATGTTGTCAATAAAAATATTTTTTTACGAAGTGTTTCAACATTAGATCCTCTCTGCTTACCTACATTGATTGATATATAAAATCAAGAGCTAAATAAAAGTAATAAATTGGTAAAACAATTCTGAAATATTAAATACAGTAATAAATAATTACCGTCTCTGAGTATGATTTATAATTAACTCTGTTGAAGTTCGCTCCACTATTGAAGGTATTTAAGTCAAAACGTCTTCGTTATTACCGTATTATGCATTTTGAAACAGTCATGATTGTCGTTTACAAAGACATTCATTTATAAAGACTTATACGTAATTATTACAGCTGTAATTTAGGGCAACGTGGTGCAGGGGTAGAAGCTTGTAACTGTAACGCGACGGTTGTGGGTTCCATTTCAACTCGGAGAAAAATGTGGCGGACAGTGGGTAAAGGAGTGGATTGGCAATAGGTTTTTTTACTATTATATTTATTTATTGTATATTTATAAATATTTGTAGTTCTCATTTCTTCGCTCTAGTTAGATTAAATGAGGGGTTGAGTTCCATCGTTTGAAACACCATCTCCCGAATTTTGCCAAAAACACGGGGAGCAGAGAGTTAATAACATACTCTCTTTATTGCCCTGCCATAGGCTCGATCAAGTGTGAAGAAATATGTTAAGAACTGTTTTTTTAATTTAAAATACGAGCTCCTGATAACACTGGCACACTTTTTTCAAGTAGTTTAATTATATATAAAATATTTAATTCATTCTTATAATTTAAATCTAGAATAAGAAATTAGTGTATAACGCTTTGAAGAAATTTCTACTTTTACAATTATCAAAGACGGTATTTAGGTAACGCGAACACACTCTGAAATATTTTAGCGTTTTTTTCACTTTCAACGTGATTTTAACATACTTTTAAGAGACTTGCATTTAATTTTCATAAAGTGTTTTTTGTAATAGTATTTAAAAGCAAAAATTTGCATATTGAGGCCATTCGTGGCGTAGTGGCATAAGCGTTGCGTACGTTGTGGGTTCAATTCCTACTCGAGGAAATGAAATATCTAATTTTTTCACTTTTTTTGATCTCTCTATGATTATTGAATTAATCAATTTCATTTTCCAAAAATAGGAGACTCCACTTTACTTACTTACTCACCATGTATTTTTTTATGATATACATAAATGGTATGGTGAGTTGTGAGAGCAAAAACTCAGTGCCGCCCCCTATAACTGAAGCGAATAAATGAAAATAATTCATTCCCCTGAGTGGGGATCGAACCCACAGCTACTCGTGCGTCCCGACGGCCTCAAGCAAATAATAATTTACATATCACAAGTAGATACATATAAATATCTCCATCCTAGTCAAATTACCGTTTCTAATTATTTCGCAGAACAATTAACATCAAGTTCTGCGGCCGACGTCAGCGTTAGAATCCAATCTCCCTAAGATTAAAGTAGATTGGACTATATTGCAACACTTTCAATTTTAGTTTACGAGCATGTGAAAATTTTAGAAGCAATTTCCTCTCTCGTGAAGTAGCATAAGTGGAATAAAACGAAAAACTCGGGGTTGTTTCAAAAATACATCCCCTAATCCCCTAATGCATCCCCTAAATACAAGCGCTAAAACTGATTGAATGGAATACTTGGTTATTAATGGTTTTTTTCTATATTTTCTTTCCGGACTTTCAATGAACGTTATTTGGTTTTGTTTTGAAATTTTATGCGTGGTGCGCAAGCGTGTGACTGATGGCCGTGACTACACGTCAGGTTGTGGGTTCGATTCCTATTCTTGGAAATTAAATATATAATATGTTCATTTTTTCCCTCTGGTGTCGAGGCAAAGCGCGGCGTTAAGTTCCGCCACTCTACACGCAGTGGGAAGCAGAGCGTCTTTACGTTAGGCTCTATCTGCCTACCCTGCTACATGACGGATACAGCGAAGTTGAAAAGTGAGGTTGGAAAATAAAAGTATATAGATAAATCAATTTGAATACGATAAAAGACAACCCACAATCTTAAATTCAGTCATATAACGACGAGTGTCTTGACACTAATTTCTCTTTCGTTTCAATTTAAAAAATAATAATGACAAAATGTACGGTTTTTTGCGATAGTAGACTCCAAATGAGCTAAAAGTAGACAAAACTATTTTTTTACTATGTTTTCTGCCTTAGTTTTTTTAATAGGCTTCAAAAGATGAGGTTTGATATACAAAATAAATATAATTTATCTCCACAAACATTATAAAGTGACACCTAATACGAAAAAACCTTCGTATATCGTTTCGGTAGGTTCCATACAAAATGATATTTTATTAAGAATCTAGTTTTATATAGGTTTAGGACATGGCCCTTTTTCATTTTACGAGGCTGCAAAAAAACTCACGATCATTTGGATAAATGATCTGTGCCCTTTTATATTTCGCTCGTCATTCTGCCCGATTTATTTTATGATTATAAGACGTATAAAATATTATTCACAAGGTAGATTTTTTACACTTGAAACTTACATACCTGTGCTTTAAGTAAATTCATAAAAAAAATTATGATCTTCAAGCTGTAAATTAAGGCCGTCGTGGCGCACCGGCACAATGTGTGACTGTAACGCGACGGTTGTGGGTTTGATTCCTACCCGAGGAAGTAAAATATTCACTAACGTTTTTATTTCTATTTTTACGCTCTGGTGTCGAGGCAAAGCGTGGCGTTGAGTTCTGCCACTCAACACGCAATGCCTTCACAATCCGGCAGAAAGTCGGGAATGGAGTTTCTTAACGCTATGTTCCCTCCGTCTACCCTGCCTTGTGCGAGATAAAGCGTGAAGCTTACGCTGTAAATCTCATATATCAGATAGGCAGAGGGAACCTGGGACTACTAACCTACTTTTAAATATTACGTTTTATTATTTAATTTTCACGAGTGAGAAAACTCATTCGCTGCAGACGAGTGTGATTGTCATTTAACTCCTTAAGATGCTTATGTTTTATTTATTTTTTTAATAGTCCAAAATATATGTGATGTGTTAGCAAAGACCGCGAAAAGTACCTATTTAACTTACTTCAGCAACTTTTAATTAAAATTTAAATCGAGGCTCAAAAGTTTTCAATTAGTTAATTCTTTAAGAAAGTCTAATGAATTTGACACGTCCTAAGGATTTAGATGCGGAAAGTCTTAACTCGTCCAAGTGAAGGCGGTTAACTAATTTACATTCTACAATTTTCTAAAGTCGACTACAGAATGGTCAATCACTGCCACTGGTAACAGTTATCTATGAACTTGAAACTAATAGATTTAATAGTTTTTGTATAAAATTAATGATTAAAAATATTTTTTATTTTGTTAAGATTTTCAGTAAGTCGGCGACCACTGCTCAATTAATGTTATTAACAAAGGAAATTCTTGTTTGAAAAATATTAAATCAGCTTCATGTACACAGCATGGAAGACAGAGGGAATCTTCACCATTTTCCGCCGAATTCTGGGAGCAATTAGTATTGAGAGATGGAATTCAACGCTGCGCTTTGCCTTGTTACCAAAGCGATGAAATAAAAATATAAATTTAAATAAATATTGCAACCCCTCGATTGGGGATGGAATCCACAACCAGTGCAGTGGTGGAAGTCAATGCTGTGTTTCACTTTCTTATCAAAGCGAGAACGAATAGTACCTACCCACGACCACCTCGTTTACTGATTCTGCACTCATGACAGTTGGCTCAAGCAAATTGAAAACAAATTGGAAACAAAAAATATCGTACAGGTATAAAAGATACTACAAACATAACAAAGAAATAAGTAATTTCACCAAAGACCTATATCTTACTTAATATTAAACTCCATTCTTACTCTCGAAAATGTATGAAATCCTGCGAAATTTAAAATGTTCGCAACTATAGCCAAGTAAGTAGTCACAGCTGGTAAGCGAGGCAGTGTTACACACATTATGTACAAACTACTGTATTGCTCTTGAATTGAAATGTTTGAAATGTGTTCTAGCAAGCTTAAGTTCTATATATGTATTGATATATACTATAAGATATGTATAGTCAGGTCGTCGTGGTGCAGTGGCAAAAGTGACTGTAAACACGACGGTTGTGGGTTCAATCACCACTCGAGGAAATAAGTATTTATTTTAATTTATCTCTTCGCTCTAGTTTCTAGACAAAGCGCGGCGTTGCCGCTTAAATTAGTTTCTTGAAACTTAAGTGATTGAAAATGATATATAAAAATTTATGTATCAATCTTTAATTATACTAATGAAGGAATCGTTGAAGAGAATTTGCTGGAATATCTCTCTATATTACTATCGTTTGAAGGTCATGGATTTAAATTTTATAGCAATGCCGGTATTAAATAAATACACAACGGACCTATCATTAATTCATCACAAACCATTCTTTTTGCAGTTTTTGTACCGATTACATGAATAACGTGCATATTTCTTATATAATAAAATGAATATCAATAAATATCTGGTAAACATTCGACTTAAATATAGAAGTAAAAAGTGAAGCTTAGTCGAGTACCATCGACTAACGATCCACTTACAAAGATTTATAGAGATCGGTGTACCGCAAAAACTACGTCCGTACCTACGTAGGTCAACCACTGTGGTCTAATGAATATTAATTATACTATGTGAAAGTGACGCAGGGTTTGTTTCCCAGTCCAGGAAATAAAATATATTTTCATTTCTGGAGCTGAGTAAAACGCGGCGCTTAGTTTCGCCATTCAACACGCAATGCTCCCAGAATTTGACGTGAAACTAAAATAAATATAAACATACTCGTAGTAACCGGTAGGTTCGGTACTGAACTCTACCAAAAAAAATGTCTATTTAAATATCTCTATAAGGCATTAAATTTAGGAAAATGTATGAAATGTTAAATTTTAGAGACAAGATGTCGCATTGAATAAGGACATACACTCCCTGATTTTCAAGAATATTTTGGCGACTATTACAGTAAATTTTATTTTTAAGATGTGAATTTTAAGATTTTAAATGTATGCAAGCGATAACGCTATTATCTAAATTTGCCCGTTTATTTTGTTTGATAAATATGAATACTAAAGTAGTAGCTCAGGGACACAAGCGTGTGATTGTAAACGCAACGGGTTGTAGGTTTAATTTATAACTTAAAGAATATTTAATATTTTAAATGAAACTACGAGTATTTTAACCGGATTATCGCATATATTTATTATTATTCATTTTTGGAAACCTGCTGTTTCGAGCACTTTGCAGCAGTCCGAGGATCACAGGTAGACAAATATATAGTATATATATTTTAATATTTTCATTTCTTTGCTCTGGTGTCGAGACGCGCAACATGCAATGCTTCCGGAATTCGGCGGAAAGTGGAGAGCGGACTATCTTAACACTAGGCTAGGGTAAGAATACCCTACCCTGCCGGTTTTACCGTGACAGTGTAAAGCTTTTTTTAAAAAATAAATTAGGTCGATGATTGAATAAGTATAATATAATAACTAAATATTAATTATGATAAGCTTCCTTCTTCCATCAATACTGAAATTAAGTTTTAAAAATGTGTTAAATTCGTTCATCTCAGAAACTAATAATGGTTTAAGATTATTTTATGTTGTATACTCAATATACTAAAGTTGGCCAAAATCTCGTTAATATTAATTCTAGAGGCATTACGTGTTGAGTTGGCGAAACTCAACATCGCGCATGGTCTCTACAATAGAGATTTTATTTCTTCGAATAGAAATCGACCCCACAACCTTTCGCGTTACAACAAAGATATTCTGACTATTATGTACATCGCAGTGATCGTGTCAAAACTTCCATCCCATTTCCCGCTTGAGTAACTCGAGTTTTCGGAGAAGTAACGAAACAGCTTACGCTGCTTCCTGGCGTCAACCTTTTTCCCTTTTAATTACTTTTGATTAACTTTGAAATGAACTGATTTAATGATCAGAAACGGTAACTTTAGATGTGGTTATACTTGTATGTGGTTAAAAATATTACGAATAAAAATTCCGTTAAGAAATATATTGAAGAATATTATAGTGATGTTAACATATGATTGTTTTTTTATTTTTCGACATCAAAAGATACACGATTGTTATAAAAATATTGTGTATACAGATTATACTTCAAAAGAGCGTTCGTAGAATATTTTGATAACTCCTCAGCTAAATTGTTTTATGATCTGATACATTAGTTCTAATGGAACTGACATTACTTATATCTTTATAATCATTGAAAAAATGTTATGCAATCAAAGTAACAATAAAAGAAACTTTTATAACAATTAAATTTATATTAGTTTTTATCCACTTAAAATACCAATTTTTAATACTATGATCATGAGTTCAACCCCCAATTATTTTCTTTATGCCACTCTACATACAATTTCACAAATTTGAGTAGATATTGGAGAACGGTGTGCCACAACATAAGGTAAAAAGGTACACAAGAAAAAACGATAAGCTACTAAAGACCTATAAAAGCTATAAGGCCCTTTAAGTGAAAATAAAGCGAAGTGATTCATATAAAATTTCTAAACAAAATAAATGCGGAGACAGAACAAATTGTACAATGTTCACGGCTTCTACGTTCAGATGGTTGTCCTCTTGCCGAGCACGTGTTTATTGTAGATAGCAAAGTAACAAGCTTTCATTTTGTCAGGCTATGACTGTATATTGTATATTGCATATGACGCTTAAGATTTGAAAAACAAAATATTTTTCTATATTAAAATTCATTTTATTCTTTTATAGTGTTTTTATTGTAGTTATTCCATTCAATTTACTTTTTTCACTTTTATGCGGTATCCCACACATAGTAGTGTAGACGGGGGAACCAGGGAAATAAGTGTTAAAACACTTCCGTACCCTACGTGTTAGGGGGCGGGGCGAAACGCCTCTCTTTTTTCTCGTTACCAGAGCATGAAAATAAAAAATCTCATCCCAGAATTATAACCAATCCAACCGAACGTGCAGAAAGAGCAGCGTTCATACTTTTAATAGCTGTCGATAACGTTAAAATCAAAACCAATTTTAATAATAGGTCAAAATATATATGAATAAAAAATTTAAAAGAATCTTTATTAGAGAAATAAAAAACCTCTCATAAAATAGTCACTATCTGTTTGTCCACATTTCAAAAGCAATAATTGAAATTTTAAACTGCTAAAACG
>DWGR01000273.1:0-25847 GCA_018247715.1 Heliconius burneyi
CATAAACATAAGTAATTTAATAACATTCGCTTATCTAAATACCCACTTTTGAGCGTTTTCACCGGATATATGCTCCACATATGCATCTCAGAGTATCTGCGCTATCTGATCTGAGAAGTAGAGCAATGTCTTGTTGTGAAAAAGTTTTTTTTAAATGAAATAAAAATACATATTTTTGATTATGTTGTAGCGCAGCGGCACAAGGGTGTGACTGTAACGTGACGGTTGTTGGTTCGATTCCCACTCAAGGGAATGAATTATTATTTATTAATATTTTCAATTCTACGCTCTGGCAACAAAGCAAAAGCCCTTTGTTCAGTTTCACCACTCAACACGCAACGATTCGAAAAACTCGGTGAAAAGTGGGGAACGGAGTATCTTAACAATAGGTTCCCTCGTCTATATGCTGTAAGCGAAATACAGCTTTAACTGCTTATTATTATGATATATTTTTGAAGTTCTATATTAATTTTTCATATTATTTTAAACAGAATCATCGTCAGATCATTATGGTGCAGTACAGCGTTTAATTGCAAAGCGTTAAGTTGTGGAATCGGTTATCACTCGTGGAAAAGAATTATTTTTATTTTTTGCTCTGATAACAAAGACAACGCGCGGCGTTGATTTCCGCCTCCTACTCGCAATGTTTCCAAAATCTACCTACGTTCAATATGTAAAATATATTATGAAGAAAAAATATACGCAAAAATATAGATTTTAAGTCTTTCATTTTACTTTGTACAGTTTTTATATGTCCTTTTACATAAGCGGACAAAGGAAGGAGGCATTGCGTGTTTAGTGGCGAAACTCAACACTGCTCTTTGCCTCGACACCAGAGCGAGGAAATGGAGATATAAACGTAATACACACACACACACACAAGTTCACATACACAAGTACATTTTTAACCTATACATTTTTTTATACATACGTATACCGATTTTTAAATAATATAAAAGAAATATAATATAAAATAATATAATAAAATAAATTATTAATAGTTTTCAATGAAAAACGTCTGTAGACTATCCCAACCCTAATGCTTTTAAAGCTCAAATTGAATGCTTAAGCAAATTAAACACTTTAAAACCACCTCGTACGCGAGTTTTAGCTAAGAGGTAGAATATTCAAATTTACGAAAGCTTCTTTTGAGATTATATGCCGCTGTAGTTATTATAATAAGATTTTGATAGAGTATATGTATTACACTGTGTAAGATTCACGCTGGAGCCCGCATATAGAGGGGTAGAAAGAGACAAAATAGTGTTAAGACTCTCCGTTTCACGATTTCCAGCCAATTTTTTACGCATGGCATGTTCAATGGCGGAACTCAACGCCAAGTATGTTTTCTTGAAAATGCAAATAAGTCAATCCCCCAAGTAGAATTCGATGCCACAACTAACGCTATTAGAGTCAGATATTTTACCGGTGTGTCGCGACGGCCTGTAAATAAAAGTTTCTCGCCTTTTTAACAAAAAACAATGAACAAATTGAAATAAAAATTCAGATAACGTAGCATACGGCTCAAATAATTGATATTTGTAACAAACATAAATTTGGCATTTCAATACACGAACGAACAACGAAATTCAGCTTAGCGCCATTCATTATTGTAAAACTTGAAAAGTTTCCAACGTCCCTATTTATAGAAGTTCTTTAGAACACGTGACGCAAATTAGAATATAATTTTAAGTAACTTATTCTTAATTAATATTTTAAAGCTTATATAATCATTATAAACATCTGTGCGAAATGGATTGCACAAACGAAAATACATTGAGACCTTGCATTTTGTGTGCGAGACTCAACGCCGCAAATAATATAGCACTCTAATTAAAATTACAAATGCTTACCTTACTTAGGTTCCCAGATTTTCTCTGCCTACCCTGCCATATGCGGGCATATATTACGGGCATATATTACGTTTATATTTCTATTTCCTCGCTCGGGTGTCGAGGCAAAGCGTGGCGTTGAGTTCCGCAATGCCTCCAAAATTCGCCAGAAAGTGGGGAATGGAGTGCTATGTTCTAGGTTTCCTCTGCCTGCTGTGTGCGGGATACAGCGTGAAACTGAAGCAGTAAGCTAACTGAACCACCAGTACCAGGGGATCCTATTCTAAGCCGGGAACACGCGGCAAAAATTCCGGTATTTTGTAATATACTGTATAAATTAATATACTATTAAATTTCTAAATTTACTGGATAAACTGGAGTCGGTGCGTATTGTTGGGTTTTTTTTATAGAATTGACGATACTTCAAAAAGGTCAGATGAAAAACATGAGAACCTGCAAAATATCGGTCATTAAAAGATGGCTAACAGTAGCAGAGGTATTTTTTTATATTTTTCACGCGGGATCCCGCATATAGCACGATAGACAAACCTAGAACCTAATTTCAAGATTCTTCGTTGTTTAGTAGCGGAACTCTACGCCGCGTTGTCTTGTTACTAGATAGAGGAAATGAAAACACCTCCATCGACTGATATCGAATTAAATTCACAGCTGTCGTGGTTACAATCAGACATGAACTGTGCTGGTGCGCCACAACTTCTTTGGTAATGATAATAGAAAAAAATCAGCTTTACGATAAGTATAGGGAAACTAGTGGCATAACACTCATGTTTTTTTCGACACATTGTGTGTTGAACGGCGGAATTCAACGCCGAGCTTTTGCTTTGGTGCCAGAGCAGAAAAATGACAATACTAATCAATAATAATGCATTACCCCGAGGACCGCACGGACGACCGTCGCGTTACAGTCGCATCTTTGTACCTCTGCGCCACGATGCCCTCCCAATGCGCCACGAAGACCTCCTATTAATAATATAAACATTTTTTTACGCAAAATTCAGAGGAATATGTCCCAAATGCTCCTGGAATTATTTTTAATACATCCTGCAAACCATGGATTTTTATGTGCGTAAGAAACTCATAAAAGACTTAAAATAAAAAATAAGGAACAGTAACTAAAACAGTTACCGTACTCTACACCTGATATAAGCATATCCCACCGTATCAGATGACTATGGAACTTCAATGAGAATTAATGCTCTAGACTCTAGAGCTTTGTAAGACTGAAGGGATAATTCTAACTTATTTTCTTAACTATTAGAATTTTGACGTTGATACAATACAAAATGATTTGTAATGGATAAAAGTAAATGTTTTAAAATATATAATAAAATTACAAATCTTATACTGGTATAAAGTCATTCTTTTTAGTAATTATTAAAAAAAACCACAGCAATAAGATTTCTTATTTGTAACAGAACAGGCAGTACCTATCGCTTTTCACTCGTATTTTAGACTCTACGTATTGAGCAAATAAACTCAACGCCACGCTATGTCTCCCAGAGCGGAAATCAAGATTTTTCTATGTAATCATTCACCCGAGTGATAATCGAACCCAAAACCGTCTACATTCAAACGCTGTCATTCCAACACTATCGCTGTTGTAATATATTCTCTTATTTAATGGTGTGTTACATAAATCTAAGTAAACATAAAAAAAATGTTTTGAAATTTAAATTTTTACAGTCTATTTTAAATTGACACTAAAAATGAACTATATGTAGTACAGGGCCGTTATTTTTTTATATCACTTTAAAACTCATAAAATATCCCTCGCCATATTTATGATTGCTACAGGTTTCTACGGTAAGTTGCTACAACAGGAAAATAAACTTTTACTGCGTTGAGTAAAGCAATTACTATAATAGCTTACGACTTATGATTAAAATATGAAAATTAAGCTTAAACGAATTAGCCTAAATTATTTTTTGAAATCGAATAAATGTAAGTAATGAAGTTCTTTATTTTCTATTATAAATTTTTATAATGTGGACACTGCGGCGTTGAGTACCGCTGCTTTCTCCCAATATCTCGATTTCCCATATACTCTGATAAATTAAGCGTTTTAAAATAAGTTTTCGTTGAACGAAATTCTTTATTGTGATATAGCTTTTTTCCTTATGAACGATCGTCGATTTAAATAAAAAAAAACACTAAATGTAAATAAAAAAATATCAAAATGCAATAGTAAAAACTGTACTTAAATCAGTTAAGCCGATTATGAGATTAACGTGACCAAGGAAACTGGCAAACAGACAAACCGACAAATACACAAAGAGATGTATTTTTTACAAAATAAATGTTTTTAGTGCTATTACATTAGGAAATGCCCCCAATAATAGATTTTCTCAAATATTACAGGCAGCGATCAATAACATAATTTTATTTTATTTTGTATAGATAATATTTAACACAAAAAACGAATTGTTAATAATCTTCACGCTGTATCCCGCACACAGCAGGGTAGGCCAAGAGAACCGAGCATTAAGACATTGCATATTGAGTGGCAGAACGACAACGCCGCGCTTTGTCTCGACACCAGATTGAAGATATGGAAATATAAATGAAAGTAAATATTTCACTTCCTCGAGTGGGGATCGAATCGTACTTCGACGGCCTTCAAATTGTTATAGTTTTGTATTTAATTTTACTTAATTAAATGAATGAAGTCAATCCACTTAAATAGGCAATCTATTAGCTATCTTTTTTAGCTTCACGGTGTGTTGCTTACCGTAAATAGCACGGTATGCACAGGAGTCTCAGTGTTAAGACACTCCGTTCCCCATCTTGAACCAAATTATCGAGACATTCATTACATGATGGATGGCAGACCGCAAGACCACTATTTGTCTTGTTGCCAGGGCGAGAAAATGAAAATAGCTAGTTTTCATCGCAAGCACCGTTAGTTATCTTTATACATAATATATTATCTTCATACATATATATACGTTATACAAAGCAGGAAACGCTTGAAGACAAAAGATATATTTGATCCATTTTTAAAATGTCATTCTACACTTGAAAACCATAGAAGAGGCGCGGGTTACGTACAATTTTTAATACGTTTTCTTAATAAGTAAAAAATATACTTGCCTATAGGGCAAGCAATTTACTGACGTATTATTTATAATACGTCAGTAAATTATACTAAGTGATAGTCTAACAATATCTTCCCTCGTGAAATTTACTATGAACCGCTACGGCTTTAGTGAGAATAGCCATTCGCAGTCTCACCAAATCTGATTACGCGCTAATAAGGAACCCAGAAATTCGATATAAACTAATTTGGCCCTCTATTATACTTTTATTGCCTTTTAGTTGTAATTAGGGGATAAGAGAGAAGAAATGTTTCATATATTATGTGTATAAGAATATAAGTGACATAATTAAGATAACATTTAATGAAAGTCATAAGGAAACTTACACTTACTTAGGTAAAATGTAATTTTTTAGGCAATATTATCTTTTTAATAATAAAACAACTCTTAGTTATAGGTATATAGCTTACCAAAACCTATGAAATACAAGCTTTTCTATAACAAGTGCTAAAAATACTTTAAAATATGCTCGGAGCTATAAAATAAATTACTAAGCCAGTACTGGCTGGCTAGCCTGGCTTAGTAACATTCGAAGAGTTCCACTATTCAGATCTTGCCTCCATCATCAGATCACCTCGATGATATCATATATCGTCAACTAAGTTAACATACGTACACACTTTACAAATGAATTCTTTTCATTTTCTGAAATTTCTATTCCGCCACAATACGCTATGTTAAAAAATTTACAGTAAATGGAGAACAAAGTGTCTAAACACTATCTATCCTCTGTCTACCCCGCTATATGAACCAACCATAAAACCAACGTGGAGCTAAACGGGAAATATTTTTTTAACAATTAATTTTTATCAACATTTTTATACATATTTTTTATTATAATTAAGTAATATTTACAATTTAATGAGATGGCCAGGTATCAGATAGCAAAAGTCATGGTGCTATAGAATAAAACACAGTTAATAGGACAGGGATAAAAGTATAGCTCGATCAAATTAAGTTTCTTAACGTTTTATATAACTTGGACTTAATTAAACATTCAACTAATATTTAGAGGTCTTTCGAGGCCTTCTAAAGTCGTCGTGGCGCAGGATCACGTTTAATTATAAACCCGAGGGTAGTAAGTTCGATTACCACTTGGTATAATGACATACTTTCATTTATTCGTTTTGATAACGAGGTGAAATGTAGCGTTGAGATCTGCAAATCAACATGTAATGCCTCAAGAATTGGGCGAAAAAATGGGTATTAGCTATATTTTATTGTGAAAGTATTGTCTTTACACTAGATTCCCGGGTCCCAGGAAAAAATTCTGACCATGTCTCTATGGAGTTGGAGCTGTAATAAAAAGGAGTTCCAATGTCTCCCAAGATGTGACAACTTAAGCTAGAGCTTCAACAACTGTAGGCTATCTAAAAGGGGTAATAAAATACGGGATTGAAGAGGGTAATAGATTTATTACGTCAAACCTGAAACCATTAGTTTTCGTATAAAAAGGTGCTTCTTTACAAATATATAGCTTTTACTATTATGCCTTGATTATTTTTTCATAAGATATAAGATCAAGCAGAACATTTCGTCATAGTTCCTTTAGATCTACAATATATCTTCTCGATTTTCAAGTGCTTATTTAATTATAAGAGGCCCGACTCTCCGCCGAACTCAACTGCGCGTTTTGCCTGGTTACCAGATAAAAAAAACAAAATATTTTACTTCCTTAAGTATTAATCGAACCCACAACCTGTCGCCTTTACAGTTACACTCTTGTGGAGTAATTAATAAATTATATAAAAAATTCTATAGCCCAAAGCTTTCAACGGACAAGTTAAGTAATTACGTAGAGCGTCGTATCGAGCGGTATATGTACTCGTATTGAATTTCAGAAAAACCTTTTTGCAAAAAATTTTGAAAACTACTTACTTTTATATTAAATAGCGCGATCTATAAGTTTTTCTTTTTACTAAAGAAGAAGAAATAATGGAGGAATCGATAGTTTGTAGGAGTACTGGGTTTTCTAATCCTGCTATATGTGGGATACGGTATAGAACTAAAAAAATCGTTTTTTAATAACTCAAAAATAATTTTTGAATCAGAATTATATCATATGACTTATCATATATATATTAGATCATGTGACAATATTACGAGTACAATTTTCCTCAAATTTTGCCAAATTTTCCCCAAATTTATTTATATACAAGTAAACAACTTACAATATCAAGCGTTGCACGTGACGGATCCATTGCCCACATTTACTTTAACCAGTCGTCCAAGCGTCTATAATAAATATAAGCGTCCATCAGTACAATTTATACTTGCACCCATCACGAACAGACTGCAGTACATACTATATTGTGTTAATCGGACACGTTACAGCTGTTCCATAATGTCTAATTCTAGTTCATTAGACAGTATAGATATACAAAGACGAGATTATAAAAAAAAGATGGAGTCATTGTGCAGCCGCTCAAAGTTTGATTGTTCACGTGATGATTGTGGGTTTGATTTCCACTTAGGATAATTGATTTCCATTTCATCACTCTGGTAAGATGAATTATGTGGGGAAACTCAACAATGACCATTTTTCGAAAATTGGGTGCAGATTGGGAAATATCGTAACACTAGGTTCCCTTTGCCTACCTTACTCTATGTAGTAACCAGCGTGAAGCTGAAACACAAACTTAAAACAAGTAACGGTAATAAGAGTTTTATCCAAAGACTTGGGCTAAGAAGATCTCAAAATAATAAAAACAGAATAAATTTTTAATCTAGATGACGTACACACATAAAGCTCACACATAAAGTTTACATATGACTGTTTCGCATTTCAAGTTTTAAGATCGATTTTGCAGTGATATCCGGTTATATTGCAGGTTAGATGCATTTGACTATGACTATGTGGTATGATTGTGTGTAGAATTTTAGACTAAATTTTTATTTTTAATTTGAAATTTCTATGTTTGTTTGGAAATAAACGTTATCATTGATGCTATCTTCTTCTACTACAAACAAAAAAATCAAATCGGATTCACGCTGTATCCCGCACACAGCAAGGAAGGCAGAGGGAACCTAGTGTTAAATCACTCCGTTTCCCATTTTCTACTTTTCTATACTATTACTATAAGCGTAATTCCTAAAAAAAACGTAAATCGTCAAGTCCTTATAAAAATGAGGAAAAAAAAAATTTTTTTTCAGATGAGTACCACACATTGTAAAGATGTCTAATGACGAACTGGAATGAAAATAGAAGAATCAATTAATAATCACCAAGTTTTTATTCCGTGGGCGACGCGATACGCCTCGCTTGTACTTGTACCTATAGAGAACACTAACGATCCTAACGAACACTTCAGATCATGAATCAGAACAAATCAGAGTCATAAGGGTTATTGTGATTTTCTGTAACGATTCCCTAGATGGCCCAGAATTAGAAATATGAAAGCTTACGTTACGTGTTTCTTTACTTTTTTAGCTTTATAGTGAATCCATATATAGCAGGACATACAAAAAGAACCTGGACAATAATGGTAAGACGCTCTGTTCCAATTAAGATACCTTCATTTTTCATTTCCGGCCAAATTCTCGAGACGTTGCGTATTGAGTGGCGGAACTGAACGCTGCGATTTGCCTCGTTACCAGAGCGAATAAATGAAAATATCTCATTCCTTCCAATAACTGTTCAGTTGAAATAGTCGTGCAGAAGCCATCGTGGCGCAACAGCGGCGTCTGACTGCGAATGCAGTGGTTGTAGGTTCGCCACCACTGGTGTGACATCTTTTCAGTGTCCAAGATATGGTTTAAAAGGTCAGTAAGCAAAACGCTGTCACACAAGAAACATTTTTTTTTTGGGTTCTTTACCCAAAGTTATTATTGCTAAAAATCCACTGTCCGTCCGTCTGTCTGTTTGTCTGACCAGGCTTAATCTCATAAACCGTGATTATCTATCACGGTGCAAATTTTCAGTTATTTTTGTTACCACTAAAACAAAAAATAAAATAAATGATTAGAGTCCCTCAGATTTTTTTGCCGTTTTTATAGATAATGGTACAGAACCCTGCGTGTAAGAGTCCGACTCGCACTTGGCCACTTTTTTATGTTCTTAAGATTAATAGACCGTCGATCTAAAATCAGCACGAAAATGATAAAATCACAATGAAATATATCCAAAACTAACATCACAGGCAACTGTAGTGAACGCTTTGTTTGCCGGAATCAGTTAGCTGGTGATTGATTACGGCCATTTCCTATTTTGACGACGAGGGAATGAGATTAGGCGACCGGCGGACGCAATAGCTTGTTATTACAATATTTTATTTGCAAGATCATGAGTTCGAATCTTGTTTTGGGTAGTTTTTAGGGTTCCGTATCTTAAATAAAAAAAGGTACTTTTAAAAGATCACTTTGTTCTCTCTCTCTTCTATAATTTTGCTTGATTATCAATTTGTTTTTCTGTATTAAATTCGATTTAAAATCTTTTGGAGATGACATGTTAGTTATAATTATTATGTATGAATTCTATATCTAGTTCAACCTTCCTTTTGAGTTGGTCGTGCGTGAATAGTGCTTCAAGCACTATATATTTACATATACTCGTATTTTATTTTACTTTTTTCGCTCGTGTAGTCTAATAACAATGAAAGGTAAGCGATGAGTATGTAGAGATACTTGACACATACAAAGTACCTCAGGTAACTATTCCCGTAAGGTTAGATCGAAAACATTACTGTGATTTTTTTTTTCAATTCGGACCACAACCAGTCGATTTTGCAGCGCACGAAGTTACACCCTTGTGCCGCTGCGCCACGACGGCCTAATATAGATTATATAATTAATTATTTCAACTCAAAGTCCTGAAATATGTAGCATCTTGGTGTAGTGATGGTGTTAGTTTTAATTATAAAAAAAATTAAAAAGGCTTTTGTTTCTTGCTAAGATAAATTTACAAGAAAAGTGTAATTTGACTTTTTTCATTTTAAGATTAGTTAGTTTGCAAAAACCGCTTGTGAGGCGAAGGCCTCCACTAACACTAGCCAATATTACCAGGGCCCAATATTTTAATTATGAAATTTTCCTCTAAATATTTGAAATTACAAGACTTAGATTAAAAATGAAACGCTCTTTGAATTTCCTCCGTCAATTTTCTTTGATTGCCTACTTCTAATAATGAAGATGTCTGCCAATATTTTTATATTTGAATTTGCTTGTAACGGAGCTGATAACTATTGTTCTGTTTGAATACAATCCTTAAGGCACAGTGGATGTTTTACCAATTTAGTATTGATATAATTTTTTTATGTATGAATCGATTGTAATAAAATAAGCGTTAAATGTTTAAGATAAATTTCCTAACATACAATAGTGAAAACTGCGTTAAAATCAGTTAAACTCTTTCTGAGATTAGCGGGAACAAACGCACAGACAAGTACAAAATTAGACAAAATTAAAAAAGTTTTTTCTGGCATATCTTTTATGTAATCGATCTGATTCAAAAGTGTCCATAATGGCTAAATTAAATAAAAAGGCGTTGAGCTCCTCAACTTAACACACAATCTCAAATGCGGGCGGGAAAACAGCGGAAAACGGAGTGATTTGACACTACATTTTCACGGCTTGATTTTTTAACCTGTCGTATTTTGTCACACTTTGTGCCTCTGTACTATAACTGGCCTCAACATACGAGTATTTGATCTCAAAAATAAAGAAACATACAACAAATATATAAAACCAAACCAAAAAATTTAGGCTGTAAAATGTCTATAATATCCAGATTAAACATAACAAGCACAAATACACAATCTCACACCGCGTTATGTCTCTAATTGAAACACGAGATTCCTTTGTGTTTCACAAACTTAAACAACATTTCATTGTTATATCCACTATAAAGGGAAATATAGTATATATTCATTGGCATAAACAACCGTGTGCTTGTAAGCGCGACGATTACTGCTTCAATTCCCACTCGGTCAATAAAATATTTAATATTTTCACTTCCTCATCCATTTGGCGGAAAGTAGAGGACGGAAGTTACTTAATGGGGAACCTGGGAACCTAGTCTTAACACTAATTCCCCAGGTTCTATTTGCCTACCTTGATATGTGCGGGATACAGCGTGAAGCTAAAAAAAGGAGTAGAGCGCAGTGTCTGATTGTATACGTGATGAATATGGGATTTATTTCCACTAACATATAAATTTTCTTATTTCCTCGCAGTTGTATGTTAGCGGTGTTAGATTTTTAATGAGATAAATAGTGAACGTAGTGTCTAGACACCAGGTTCTTTGCGCCTACTAAAAATATATGTACTAATTTATGTACATTTGTATTTAATGCTCTATATTACAAGTATTTTTTATAGTGTTTAAGTAAAAATTGATTTATATATTTAGTCCGAGGCTCAAATTTACTAGGAGATATAAATATGTATGATAATAAATAAGTTTATCTTTCTAGGAGGTAAACGATGTTGTCATATATTGTTATCTGGATAAACAATAAATATATTCCAAAATGTAAAATTCTTAGCACAAAAGAGAAATGAGTATGACGATGATACTCGAAATCTTCACTTAAATTACGTATGGTGTAAAATAAAGACTTTTATTAGCTTCATGTATCCCGCACATAGCTGAGTAGGCAGATGGGAGCTGGAAACTCATTCTTAAGACTCTCCGTTGTCATTATGAACTTTCTGTTCCCCACTCTCCACTGAATTCTGGAGGTATTGCGTGATGTGGGGTGGTACTCAACCGCCACGCTGTGCCTCGTTAGAACGAGGAACAAACCGAGTAAATAAAAATATAAAATATTTCAATTCCTCGAGTGGAAATCGAACTCACAATCTGTCGCAGCAAGTATTTTTATATAATGTTTTTGAGGTCGCCTTGGCACGGCGGTATTGCGTCTGACTGTAAGCACGGCAGTTCGTTTTTCACCTTAAAGAATGAATTGTACTCATTTCACAGCTGACATGCAATAAGACAAATAGCAGTTGATTTCCGCCACTCTACATGTAATATATTGAAAATTGTATGGTAAAAAGGAGAACGGAGTGTCGTAGCACTAGATTCCCTCTGCCTACCCTGGTATATGGGGAACTAGTCGTCACCCTTACTCCTTACACTCCCTATTTTAGACGGGAGACAACTTAAAATCCTGTTTTTTTTTGTTTCCGTAGAAATTTTCAGCGATCCACTCATAGTGGTTTTCGTATATACGGGAAACCGAAAAAAATGCAAAACAGCGTTACGCCTGTAACTTAGGACGTAATCATTTGACGACTCCTGAGCTGACGTAAGATTGAGTAGCTAATGAAACTGAGATAAGAGTATAAATAGCAAATAAAAAATAAGACTGTTGTCTTTATACAACGTATACGAGTGCCAATATCGATATTACTTAAATAATTTTTCAGCTTATACTGGATATACGAGTATTTAGTAGATAGCTCTTAAATGTATCTTTTTTTGACTGGCAAGTAACGAATATAGAACCTACTCTTTCTTGAAAAGGTTAATCAGTTAATAAAACAGCATTTACTTGCGTTTTCAGCCCATGATCAAATGGAAATAACTAGAAGATGTGTATGACACATGTGCGCAGGTACAGAGGGTCACTTCGAAATAAGTCGTAATGTAATATAAATCAAGAGCAAAGCATAGCCTGTAATATGGCCCTCTTAGATAAAAGGATGATCTAAAATAAAAAAAAAAACAATTTGAACCAGTAGCTCCTGAAATTAGCGCATTCAAGAAAAAAAATTGGGACGTTATAATATTACTATAGAAGTTTAGAGTTTTAAATAAGAGTTTATTTTCTTTAAAACTTCATACGCAGAGCCGAAGATGATAGATCATCGCGAGTGCGTCATACTATCGTTATAATTCATAATATTATGTAAACTAATAGTTATCTAAGGTGATCTGTAAATTTTCAAATATTTTTAAATTTATTCATATTTTATCTAAATGTAATATATGAATTGGATTCCTATACTGAAATTACAAATATATTTTCATCTCCTCGCTCTATTATGAAAACAAGTTGCGGCGTTGAGTTCCACCACTCAACACACACATACATTTCACGAACATTTGGCATTACGTGGGGAATCGATATGATTAGAGATTCCTGATACTAGGTTTTCTCTAACTACCCTCCTATATGCAGGATAAAGTATAACGCTAAAAGAAAAATTTTATATAAGAAAAATAATCCTAAAAGCAATATACAACATACATATACAAGTAAATGTAACATTTACAAGTAAGTGTAACATTTACAAGTAAATGTAACATTTTATAAAAGCAGCAGTGTCTTCCACACTCCTTTGCTTCCGAGGCAAATTTAAATAACTTCGTGTTAAGTAGCGAAACTCAAACCACGTTTTAGGTTATTACTAGTACGACGAAATAAAAAAGAATCCCTCCGTTGGGAATCGAATCTTCAACCAGCGCTTACAGTTGAGGTACTAAAACTCAAAAACATTAAACATACATATGTACAATAAAACAAGATAAGATAGCAGACTACATTAGCATGATTGGCCCCGTCTAACTGAAAGCTAAAATAAATTCGCATTTTGTTCACATCCCTATACTTTTCAATTTCGCGGACTGCCTTCATTGAATTAACACATTCTATGTCGACCTTTCGTTGAATACGAATAGGTTAATACTCGCTGGGTTCTGGAGATATTTAGACATCCTAATTTTAACATAAATATAAAACTTATTCTGACTTGTTTTCTTAATATTGTAGTAGGTACCTATTATATATAAAGCGCTGAATTAATTTTGATAATTTTTGCTTCTAAACGAAAACATAACCTACTAGCAATGTATGGAAAATAAAATTAAAAGGCCTTTATTTTTTGCAATAAAGAAACAATAACAATACATTTAATTTTAAAAGTTTTTTTCTTCTTTTTACGTTTTATATATTTGATATACTGCAAGAACCCCTCCGCGAATGAACGCCTTTTTTAAGTAAAATGTAATTACAATGTATACTTATAATATATTAAGCGTTCATTTGATTGAACGCTTTGATCTCAGGAACTACACTACTACTACTGTTTTTCTTTTTCTTTAGGGGTCACAATTTTATGTACCTTAGTGTTTAAACCTTAGTGTTCTCTACTTTCCGCCAAATTCTAGAGTTTTGAGTGGCCCGACGATGCGCTTTAAAAAACATGGGTGAAAATTGAATAAGGAAATGTCTTAACACTATGTTCCTTGTGCGATATACAGGATACAGCCTGAAGCTAAAAACAATATACTTTGAAAAGTATAAAGCACTCAAGTTATCCACTTTATATATGTATATCCGCCCTATGGGAGGAAATGCGTCGAGCTAATCTCCTACAACTGTATTCAAAAACGTTAATTAATTATGAATCTAATTACACAAGAACGCTGAAACTCCGCTTAGAATCCCGAGTCCTGAAACCCGCAAATTACGGGATTCACCAACATGGGATTACATGGCAGGTAAATCGTAAATATTAGGTCCATGCTTCTACAGTTTTGCTAGATTTAGCTTTATTGGTCTGTAAATTAGATAAAAGTTTTGGTTTCGGATTTTTTTACATGAAAAGTAATGTCATTTGGACATCTGTTTATATTTTGTTTGTAATATAACATAGTACAAAGTGGATATCTATTTATTTTTTATGGTCCCCGTATTACAAAATAAAATATCACAAACTTATATTTATAGCTAATTTCATATTCAATGAGGCTTTCGTGGCGCAACGGCATAAGGGTGTGACTTCGTGCGCTGCAAAATCGACTGGTTGTGGGTTCGATCCCCACTCGAAGAAGTGAAATATTTATTTACGTTTATATTTCCATTTTCTTCGTTCTGGTGTCAAAGCAAAGCGCGGCGTTAAGTTCGGCCACTCAACACGCAATGCCTCCAGACTTCGGCAGAAAGTGGGGAACGGAGTGTTAAGACACTCCGTTCCCCACTTTCACTACTTTCACTTTCACACACTCACACTAGGTTCCCTCTGTCTACCCTGCTATGTGCGGAACAAAGTCACTTCTGTTTCCCATATTCCGGTGAATTCAGGCGGCATCGTGTGATATATGGCGGAACTCAATGCCGTGCATTACCTAACTCATTTCCATATATGATTTTATTACTTAGAATCGAATAGAAATTTATTAATGAACATAATCTGTAAAATTGTACCATACAAAAATAGAAAAAACAACCAAAGCAGTAATATGCAAGTATTATGACTAGAAATAAATACAATTTTCAAGTGAATTCGAGAACGTTACTTTCAATGAATACTTTATTATGATGGTTTAGATAGGGAAATTATATACTAATGGTCCTTCGAGACCTGGCACTAGTCCAGACGACTTCGCAAGTTACGAACTTATGTATATATGAAGAGAAATATGATCACGAATCAAAATGTCAGCGAAAAAGTTAGTTTTTGTTAGAAATTATTCTTTACGATGGCTCACAGGATCCTCAGGATCCATTTGACGCAATCATGGTCATCCAACAAAGAGAATGTGTAAAATAAATCAATTGAAGAAGTTTTAAATAGAAAATCATAATAATTGCTTATCAAATATGATATATCAAGAATTGTAAGAGGCAGAGAGGTAATGTAGGAAAATCTCGTACTGGTTAAGACCACGAAAACTCCCTCAGAGAATTTATATGGACAGGTTGATCACCGTGGACGAGGCGAAAGAAATATAACATATAGAGACCGATGAAGATAATAAAGTATACTTATATAAAAAGTGTTTGTAGTGTAGGTGATTTACGTTTATATTACTATATTATTTGTGATATGTGTGACCTGTATTTCACTTGTAAGAAGATCTTGTAGCTCTATTTTGACCCAATTCTTGCTTACGATTTACGATTCGTTTGCTTTTCGCTTAAGCGTAGGCCACAGGTAATAAAATAGGTTCATAGACATAAAGATGTCATATATATATATATATGATTGGATTATTTTAAAAAAAGGTATATATACATATTTCTTTTTTACAAACATTCTCATTGGACTTGATGGGTTAGTATGTGTTTTAGTGTATGTTAAATCTTGGAAGGTCATTTGACCCACTTCCCGGTGTCCGATTGGGCTAAAATTTGGATTACGACTTCAATTCTCATAACAATAAAGTTAATTTTAATCAATGTTGTATTTAATTCAAAATGGCCGCCGCAACAAAATGGCGAATTAAAATTTGTAAAATACAATACATCAAAAAAAATCATTTGAAAGCTTGTTTTGAAATGTCTTTTTAAATTGTTATTCTATATTTAACGTAAAAATAATCTATTAAGCTTAAACGATAACCTTAGCAAATACATTATAGAAGCAATATTTAGTACTATATATAAGTCTATACCATTATTCCAAATCACCGATACAGAACTATATAAAGGAAAATCAAAAATATGGAGGTTAAAAGTTAAACGATTCTAGTTAAAAAGCATTTTAAACCGAAACAAGAATGACTCTATAAACCTAGAAATCCGAAGGCTCAGCCATTAGGTACAGGTATTCAGGATAGTAATCCACTTGAAGTACTCATATTTTTTTAGCTTTAAGCTGTATCCCGCTTAAGTAGCACACTGTAGCAGATTAGTTAGAGCGAAATAAGTGTTAAGACACTTCGTTTTCCACTCGCTGCTCACTTTTGAGATATTGTATATTGTGTGACTCAATCCCAGAGCAAAAAAATATAATAATTCATTCCCAAGAAGGAATCTTGCCCCAAACTTTCCTATTTACAATCAGATTCTTTATCCCTGTGCCATGATGGCCTCTATTAATAGTCAAGTTCACGCTATATGCGGAGTTGGGAACCTGAGAATCTAGTGTTAAGACACTCTGTACCCATTAAGACACTTCCGTTCCCCACATTCATATTGAGTGGCGAAACTTAACGCCGCATTTTGCCCCATTACCAAAGCGAAAAAAATAAATTTCATTAAATATTTTCCTTAGTGGGAACCGGCAACTGTCGCGCACGCTTGTGCCCTCGCGCCACTACAGTACTTAAGCATAAATTTATTTAAATTTTACCTACCTGGGAACTGAACTGGCTACGATTTCAGTATTCCTTGTGATAGACCATGGTTGTGATTTGTATTTCAACTCGGATAAATTAAATTTATTCAATTTCCTGGCCCTGGTAACTAAATCAACCTTGGCGTGTTTCACATGTTGATTACATGCAATATCTCGAAAATGTGGTGGAAAATAGCTAATGGAGTGTCTTAACACTAGGTTCTCTCTGTCTATCCTGCTATATTCGAGATAAAGCGTAAAAAATAAAAAAACAACATTTATTTTTTTATTACAGTTCTTATTATATACCTACCTATACTAGCTAGTATAGGTAGGTACGCATTTGTAATATTAATTCTTTAATAGGAATGTAAGGCGTCCAAAGTTACGCGTTATCTCAAGATTTTGTTTTAGAAGTTTGTTTGTTTGTTCAATTATTAACTTTGTTTAGAAACAATTAATTAATTCATTATTACTTTTAGCACTTACAACTATTGAACATTGTAGTAACAGATTTAGTAAATGCGATGGTCGTGTGTTTGATTCCTGCTCGGTGATTAACTTAGGTATATTTATTTTCTCGCTGTGTGGCAAATCAGATACATAAAACCTCGAAAATTGGGCGGAAATTGGGGACAGGAGTGTCTTACCACTAGGTTCCTTGTACCTATACGCGGGATACAGCGTGAAGCTAAACAATACTTAACATATTATCGAACCTGGTCTTAAATATGCTATTTAAGCTCAAAACAAGCTATATATGAAGCTTAGTTCAAAATGGTGGAACGCTACACTCGTGTAAGTGCCGTGCTATCTACGTAATAGGTCGTTTAGTGCAGCCGAGGTTATGCGAGAAGGAAATAACATCACATATCAGTACTTCTAAGCTTCAGCCATTCCGAATGGAGTTAACTGACTTGGTTGTAATGTGTGTTGTGTTTAGTCAGTTTGAGAGCTCGATATGTGCTATGGGTTATTGAAAATATATATTTTTTTATTTATTATATTCTGTAGTATATGTGAAGCAAAATGAATGACTGACATAACTGAATGATAGAGAAAGAGTACTGGACTTGGAGCGATAAAAATTAAATGCAATAAAGTAATTCATAATTGACGCTGTATCCAGCGTATATCAGTGGAAGCAGAGAAAACATAGAGGTATCACACTCCATTGTCCACTTTGGTTTACTTGTAAGAGCGGGAAAAAGATAATTAGGTTCTAAAGTGGGAATCGCACCCTTAAACAAAGTGAGAACAGAGAAGAGTGACTAGATACTCTCGTTATTTGAAATAACGAGAGATATGAAAAAAACTAATAATAATAATTCTATTATTCGTCTGATTTACTAAGTTAGTTAGTCAATTTGCAAAATAGAAGTTGCTCCAGATGTCAGGGCGAAATTTAATTAAGCTTCCGTCTAAGCATAAAATACCTGTAGTACGAAACTCTAGTGGCACAAGTAAACTCGACGCTCGTTACCGAGTACGTAAACTACTGTTTTGTCAATTTCAAAAGTCCTTGTTGCTGTGCATTTTTAATGAAACACTGTTGTTTTTTTTTTTGTTTTTTTTACGCAACACGTACTTTTTTGTAAGTTTTTAAATGAATAAAATAACATAATTTGTTGAGATGGATCTAAAACCGTTGCTGTTACAATCAGACACTGGCCGCTGCGCCACGACGATCTCGATAAAAGTTTTTTTTATAAGGTCACGCTTTATCTGGCACCTACCAGGGGAGGCATAAAGAACCAAGTGTTGAAGCACTCCGTTTGCTATTTTTTAGTTGGATGGCGGAACTCAACACAGCGCTTTGCTTAAACACCAAAGAAAATCAATGATAATAATGAATTGTTTATTTCCTCAAGCAGGTATCGAATACGCAATCTGTCCGTCATAGTCACACGTGCCACATCTGGCCTCAAAACACATTGTTTCGAAAAACTTTATTTTTCTGCCGTCCCCTGCATATTTCAGGTTAGGCAGGGAGGCTTTTATTTATTAACAAATAGTTTTCCTAGGCGGGTAGCGAATAGGACTTTTCATAAAATTTCAGCACCCATTTGAGTCTTCCTGCGAGCGATTGGTCGGACGCCTATAGTGACCTACTTGCATGCCAAATTGCATTTCGATCCTTACTGTAGATGAAATAAATATATAATATATGTACATGTATTTAAATAAATATTTATCATTAATAAACTGACTAGAGGCCAGTCCTGGCGCAAGAGCTATGCGTGTCGTGGGTTCGATCCCCATTCGAGGAAGCGAAATATTTAATATTTTCATTGTGGTGACGAGGCAAACCGCGGTGTTCCGCCACTTAACAGAACGCAGAGCTCTGATGTTGAGACAAAGTGTGGCGTTCAGTGCCGCTGCTCAACACGCAATATCTTCGGAATTGGATGGAAAGTGAGACACGGAAATATCTTAATCGAAACAGAGTGTTATCCTAAACACTAGGTTCACAGACTCCTTAAAAAAATCAGTACCTCAAAAAAATCTCCCTGGATCACTTTTTTATAATTTCTTTTTTAAGTTAAGATATATAAATGATTAATTTCCTTAAGTGGAAAACCAACCCACAACTATCGCGTTTAAAGTCAGCCGTATTAACACGGCGCCATCCGATTAAATAAAAATCTACATATATGTAAATTAAAGGTTTTACTCAAAATAGGATAATTTCATACAAAACTATACTCGCCTTTTATTATATTCGTTTGCGTGATAATATCGATATATAACTTTCTTGTTCTGAATAAAGTAATTTTGGAACTTTTGCTTTGGAAAGTTTATTGTAATTTTATTAGAAACTTCATTAGAAGAATTGGTATATATTACTTGTTATTATGTAAATATTGTCACAGAGGTCAGCCGTGGTGTAGGGGCACAAGTGTGTGAATGTAAGCAGGTTGTGAGTTCGATTCCAACTTGAGAAAATGAAATATTTAACATCTTCATCTCTTCGCTCTAGGTGTGAGGTAAAGCTTGACGTTGAGTGCCGCACTCAACACGCAATGCTTCCATAACTAGACGGAAAGTGGGGAGCGGAGAGTCTTAACACTAAGCTCCCTCTGCCCTGCTACGTGTATCGCCGCGTGGGATATAGTATAAAGCTGAAATTTTTTTATAAATATTACTTAAAAAGAATAATAGAAAGGAAAAATGTATTTTGTTCGACAAAATTGCCACAAAATAATGGTTTTATTGAATGGGCTGAGACTTTCGTATTCAATGAATGATAATTTTCTTCTCTTGAATGATAATTTTGTAACTATCCATTTAATATAAAAACGTAATGCATGTGCTATACATGAGATGGCTATATTATATCTTTTAACAAAATGAAAACTACAATTTTCTCAACTATCTCTCAGTGTCCATTCTTCTAGTACAATTGTCGTCTGAAGCGCCAGAGCGTTAAAACGTAAGTATGTTTGAAATGAACTGTCAAGTGGCCGGTCAGAGAGATTGACTTGTAATTTAAGTGATGACCAAATGGTTATTTTAATTTAAAAAAATAAAAACAAAAGCAAAAAATAATAACATTACCACATATGACGATCAAATCTATTTCATCTTCTTATTACGCTACATTGGCAAAATCTTTAAACCTACATACACACATCATCCATATAAGTTAATATTTTAGTTTGTTTATAAGAAAAGTTTGATCAAGATTACATTTGTATAACATACTGAGATCGTAAAGAGTCCAACAGAAAGCACTTACCAACTTAAATTGGCTAGATCCCAGGTTAAATACGTTTTTTGGCGTCGAAATGCTAACAACTTTTATTGTTCTTGTAAATTATTGCTGTGGCTTATTGATACTTAGGTTTGGGCACTCAGCTTTTTTTTCAGCTTCACGTAGGCAAAAAGAGTTTTGGTTCTATATTCTGGTGGCAAATAAAAGCAAGCCTGAGGCAGGAGACAGATCACAATTCCTTTTCGGAAGGACGCTAAGCTTTGTGCTTTGATGCTAGAGATAGACATTTGTCTACTGCTTCTATTCTATACTACTACTCTTTAAAAAAGTCTAACGTTTCTAGCAGTTTGTACACCTATTTTAGCCAAATTTTTCTATTTATAAATTAAAATGTTGACTTCATTTAGTTAACTGTAACTAATATAGAAGTCATATTATTAGCACTCGCTTAAGTAGCAAAGCTAAGCTTTGACAAAATGGTACAACTTCTTTGTAATAATAACTTTATTAATTTGTGTTGGCTTTTAGTTTTATTAAATGTTTCTACACTGACCTGACGCTAATGGATTTTTCATTCGTAAAATAAACTCATTGAAGTCAGTCTCTTACTTGTTTCAGAGAAAATTTTACTTAAACTTAGAAGAATATCTTTCGTTCGTGTTGTATGCGGTGTTATGGGTTCGATTCCCACTCGAGAGAATGAATTACTATACGAATATATCCTTGCTCTAGTATCAAGACACAGCGCGGCGTTGAGTTCCACCATTAAAATACGCAATATAAAAAAATATATACATACTATCTTCTGAGGTCGTCGTGGCGTAGCGGCACAAGGTGCGACTGTAACGCGACGGTTGTGGGTTCGATCGCCACTCGAGAAAATAAAATATTTATTTTCATTTCTTCACTCTAGTGTCGAGGTAAAGGGTGGCGTTGAGTTCCGCCACTCAACACACAATGCCTCCATAATTCGACGGAAAGTGGGGAACGGATTGTCTTAACTGTAAGTTCCTTCTGCCTACTCTGCTGCGTGCGGGATACAGCGTGAAGCTGATTTAATCCCCTTAATCCCTTATACGGTATATAGTGGCATAAAGCCATAAAACTCAAAAAAAATCTTACTTAAAAGAAAAAACAATAAATAAAGAATAAATTTTCACTTTTCTCGAATGAAGAAAGACAGATAGGACCATGTGTCATAACACCTCGTTCTCCATATTCCCCCCAAATTTTAAACATGGCATGTAACGTGGCGAAACTCAACGCTGCGATTGCCAGAGCGGAGAAATGAACCACCACACCACCGCCTAGCACGCTTACTGTCATACATAAATCATACTTCAAAGTAACTTGAAAGCATACATTTTCACATAATATTACTCAATATTATAAATCTAAACCATATAATGAGGCAAATGACGTCACACACGCGTCAGTAAACGCACTAATTTGATATGATTTATTGAAATTGGAGATTAAACTGAGTCACATAACGAGAAAACATTTTTTTAAATCTGCTAATATATCAATGTCTATGTATACTAATTCTATAAAGCTGAAGAATGTGTTTCAATGAACGCTCTAATCTCAGGAACTGATTTTTTTGGCTTCACGCTGTATCCCGCAAATAGAAACCTATAGAGGGAACCTGAGAATGTAGTGTTAGGACTAGTAATAAATAATATTATATATTTCTTTCTAATACACCACGTATGAATACATTTCCGTGCAAGCTCTCTCCGGTACGGTGAGATATCCAGTTCGTAGGATGTTAAGATGTTACCATTATTCTCATTATCTTATTAATAAGGATAAGATGTTACCCAATATCTCTAAATTTGTGTTAAATAGAGAACTGAGAGTCTTAATATTAGGTTCTCTATGACTTATTAAAAATTAAAAATGTAGACAAATCATTAGGCCCACGGCCTGCCCAAATAAAAAAGAAAGATTAGCTTTTAATTTTGAAAAAACGCCACAAAAAAAATGTTACAGAGTAAATTCCTGTCACCTCTCAACTCTAATCCTGAAAGTTGTAACAAACTTGACAAAGTTTCAAAGTTCTAAATTGCCTGAAACCTGGTCGGACGATAAAAAGTGATCCGCTAATAAAATTGCATTAACGGATGGTTCGACGCTGAACGGCAATATGATAGGCACGTCACGTCATCTATGTGAGTGGTGCATGTTATAAGCTTATACCGGGTGGAAGCGACTGCGGTCTCTTTACGGGAGCAGCACATAGGGTAAGATATTTCGAACCCGTTATTACGTGTGAGGCAGTTATGAATACCAATACCGTAAACACCTACTAGTACAAAAATATTCCTAAGAATATTACTAAGTGTCCCTGATCTGCCACTTTTCATACTCAAACGGGAAAGTATTATTTGTCATTTTATCTTTACACAATTATCTATTTTTTTACAATAAACCTTTTAAATGTTCAACTTCACAGTCAATACGCCTACCCTACGACCCAATTTCGTGAATGAAGTCCATGCGACGTTGCCGCTTTGAAAGGTTTGTTTCTGTTTAAGTTATTTATAATATATTCACTATTTATTTTGTTTAAAAGAAAAATCATTTACAATTGTGACAAAATCTCTTTTATTTTAATTGTATTAGGCTTTTATAGAATATTTACAACTGTGCTCCTATTTAGAGCGGTCAAGATAAAAACAACTCTGTATAAAAGGAATTAATTTTTCTAATACTAATATTATAAAGCTGAAAAATTTGTTTTGTTAAGAACACTAATCTTAGAAACTACTTGTAGAAATTAAAATTTTTTTAGGTAAAATTTTCAATGTTTTTTTTGGATGGTTTGAAAATATAGAAAATAATAGAAATTTACCAGCCAGAACATGGACATGGGACATAAATGAAACTTACTCAGATAATGTGAATAGGTATATATAAATGTAGCTATAGCCTACACAATATTTTTTTTAGCTTTACACTAACCTGCTCGTAGCATAGACGGAATAAAAACCTGGGAACCTACTAAGAAGATAATCCATTAGAACACTTTTATTCTTCATTTCCCGCTGTATTCTGGAGGCATTACCTCGTTACCAATGCAAGGATATGAAAATATTAGATATTTTATTGCATCGAGTGGGAATCGAACTCCCTATACCACGACTGGCCTCAAGCCTGGCTTAGATTATATAATAAAAATAATTATGGTCAAGCGCGACGATTTTGTGTTTTACTCTGACTGGGGGCAATCAATTTTTCTTTTCTTTTTTAAATAAAAAAAATTAAATCAGCTTCACGCTGTATCCTGCACAAAGCAGGGTAGACAGAGGAAACCTAGTGTTTAAACACTCTGTTCCCCACTTTCTGCCTAATTCTGAAGGCATTGCGTGTTGAGTGGCAGAACTCAACGCCGCACTTTGCCTCGACACCAAAGCGAAGAAATGGAAATATAAATGTAAATAAATATTTCACTTCCTCGAGTGGGGATTGAACCCACAGCCGTCGCGTTACAGTGACACTCTTGTGCCGCTGCGCCACGACCGCCTTTTTCATTCTGGTAAATCAAGAAGCAATGTTAAAGACCGAGCGTAAAGTCTGTAACGTAGTGTGTACTCACTAGATTCCCACTGCCTATAGCAAAGTACGCGGAATAAAAACTTTAAAAAATATATCATAAATATATTATCTCTACAAACTTGTACCATACGCACAACATTCTACGCGCAACTTAGATCCAGTGTCACACTTTGTAACATTATAGATTCGAGTTATATGAAAGTTGAACAGTTTTATTTTACTTTTATTTTCTTTTTAAGCTCTTGGTAATTCATAAACCGAGATAAAACTGAGTTTCTTAATTAATTTTATAAATTAATTCAAGTTTTGAAACACCTGTCTCAAATTGTTAAGACGTAAGACGTTAAACTTTGTGAGGTTTATATATTTAACTTATAGAGTATATAGGTAGAGTTATATTTAAAATAGAAAGCTTAATCAAGAATTACAGATATATGCGATGGTTGTGGGTTCGAAAAGAGGAGACTCGGGGAAATGAAATATATTTAATATCTTCTTTCTCTCCCTCTGGTAGCTATTCAAAACGCAACAAGCAACGCAAAGCCTCAAGAATTCCCTAATCCTAACCCCTACTCAATTCCGACTCCTGAGCAGCTACCTTGGTCGCTGGTTGCTTAAGCTGGGCCTCTCGTGGGTTAACCGCGAGTCTCACCCGGCTGAGTGGACCGCCCAGGTGGCATATGCTCTCCCTCTATTTTCCTTGCCTCTTATCCTCTGACTCATTCCCTAGTGAGTCACATCCCAAGGACCAACGGTCCAACATAACGACGCACCTATTGTAATGGGTGCCGCCAGAAGCCTCACCAGAAGGGCTAACGCCCTGGTGTAGATTCCCTGCCTCAAGGGGCAGGATGAAAAGATGCCTCAAGAATTCAGCAGAAAGTGAGAAACGGAAGCGTCTTAATACTTTTAGGTTCCCTCTGCCTACCCTGCCTAAATGCGGAATAGGGCATGACGCTAAAAAAAAGAAATTAATAATTATTCTATTAGATCTGTGATTTTCGCTTTAACCGAACACAATTAACCGTATTATTTGGGTATATTTTCAATTGTGTGGTGTTTACAGTCGTATCACCCCTGTGTGTACCACTTGTGCCTCTCTCTATCTCTCTCTTTCTAAAATGTTTACTTGTGACTTAAAAATTTCTTCTTTTTGGTGTGTTTTTTATAATTATATAATATAGCAGTAATAGTGATTTTCGTAAAAGTACGATTTCCACTCGAAGAAATAAATAATGATCATATCCCACTTTAGCACACATCGTTCGTTCAAATAATATTAATAACACTTTATTGCTGATAAGACTACACGTTTTCATTTTAATTATTTCTGTATAATTTAACATAATATGTGCATGGCGGCCTTATAACTGCAAGTGGTTTCTTGGAGTGGATTTCTTACATGCAACCACTAATATATAGTAGGATATAATATAGTGTATGTATATATAATGTAAATACATGCCTATATGCTATAGCCGTAGTGTAGAATTTATGATTGATTACATAGCAACCATCAATTCTATCTAAAATATACCACTAACTACTAAACTAATTAGCACGCCTAATATTATGATACACGGTGTCCGTCTGTCACTAATCCACTTCATACCC
>DWGR01000274.1:0-25841 GCA_018247715.1 Heliconius burneyi
TAACCTCATGTTCGAAAAAAAACTTTTGTCAATAGTCACATGTGCTCTTCGCAGTAGATTTTACACAGTACCTGTATTTATCCTATCGTATCAAAACTGTAGTTTGGCGGCGCGCCAGGGACCTACTCGTACGTAGGTAACTAAAGAGTGTCGTTAATGCTAATGTATATCTATTGTGAATTTTTATCCTCCTTTTTCATTTTATAGCAATTCCTTTAGCTTAAATATAGATTCTGTGTTCGAAGAAAGTAGTCAATAAATTAGTGTATTTAGTAAAGGTATCCAGGCAAGATTATATATTTTGTTTTCTCTCCGCCTAGAAGGAAATATAAGAAATATTTATACATCCAGTAATATGAGATATTGTAAACTAAAATTTTATAAAAAAAAAGATTTTTTTTGTAATATATATTTTTAAATATAAGGAAATTATCTTCTCTACGTAAATAGTGTTTGTAGTTCATGTAGGGTCCCTATTATAATTTCGCAAAGATTCATAAGTTTTGTTTTGTATTCTAGCATACATGACATTTTTAAATGACATTCAATTTAATAATTATTATTATTTCGCCGCTTCACGCTGCATCCCGCATGTAGCAGGGAAGGCACAGGGAACCTATTGTTATCAAATTCGTTAGAACTTATATCTTAAATAAATAATTGACTTCGTGTTTACTGTACACATATAATTTACTGAAGCACTGATATTATACGCATATGTCACTAAGGATTTAATACTAATTTATTGCAGTGACTCTAGAGTCGAGCAGAATATATTGTTGTTGTGTCATCTGCGACAGGTTTGTACTACTTGGACATAACTAATTTAGAGGCATACCCGAATTTATGACTAGATTCTCTTGTGTTGGAGATATACTGATATTAACTTACCTTAAAAAATAAATTATCCTTTAATTTGAGTTAATTTATAGGTATTTTATATTTTATACTTTTTAAATTGATGTAAAGGAATACCCTATGATTATAATAGTAAAATAATTTAAAATAACATAACCAAAACATCACGTATTCACCTTCACGCTGTATCTGGAACAAAGCAGGGTAAGAACTAGGCAGAAGAATTCTAGTTTTAAAACACTCCGTTCCCCACTTGCCGCTGAATTTCTATTCGGCGATTTTATTTCGAGCTATTGCGTGTTAAGTAGCGGAACTCAACGATGCGCTTTTGCCTTGGTACTAGAGCGAAAACGAGACACTCATGAATAATAATTTAATCTTCAATCGAATCGAACCTACATACGTCGTGTAACATTTACACGCTTGTGACGCTGTGCCATGACGGCCACGAGTAACAGTATTGTAAAAGTGTTATATTGATCTAAACGCATTTAAAATAGGTCTTTTTGCTTGTCTCGTCATCAATTAACTGAAACAAATAGAACATATTCCAATAATAAAACTCCCTTCGAGTTATATAACCCAAATCAGTTTTGTGCATTATCATTTGTTGTTTGTGTTGTGCATCTTGTGTGTTGTGTGTCTACGTTGTCATAAAAGTATGTTATATTTTGGAAACCCCAGTGCTTATCGGTATTTTTAAAAGTTTGTTCATTAGTTACTTTCACATAGCATGTTTAAGTTTTAAATATTTTACTTTATTTTTGTATACACAGCCAAATATGTCTGTACCTTTTGTCCATGTTATTATAATATTGTGTACGCGGTAAATATCTCATTATTTTTGACTTAACTCGTATCCTGCATATTGTAGGATAAGCATAAAAAGCCCACTACAGGTTACGTTCGTCTATCTAAAAGAAAGTTTGGGATATTGCATGTTAAGTAGTTGGTAATCTGTGTAACATGAAGTAATTAATACAAATGTGTATAAAGCATTTATGATGGAAAAGTGAGAGGAAAGAGAGGTAGGGGGAGAACTTAGTTGACCTTCGAAAATACAGTATCAAAGATGCTGGAGGAAGGTCACGTAGAAAGCATGAGGACCCCCCGGGGGCCATGTATGAAGAGGTTAATGACAGTGGACGAGGAGAAAGAGGTATGTAGAGACCGTAGCGTTTGGCGCTCTGTTCTCTCTGACTACCCCGCTAGGAATAAAGCTTGAAGCTGTGTTGTTATTGCTGTTGTGTATAAAGCATTATATAAATAGAAGGCTTTAAATAAATTAAGAACGTAGAATTTAGATACAAAATCATCCTTCCTTTACTGCTTTGTGAAAAATTCTATAAAATCAATTCTCTTTAAACATCTTGGTGAATTCCATTTTCCATCGAGAAATTCAATTTCAAGAACGAATGAGCTAAATCTTTCATACTACTTTAACTTTATCTAATTTCGGAAACTATTGACGTAGAAGAAACAATTGAAAGCATTGTGAGAAATTGGAAGATTCTGCCCTTTGTGTGATCGATGCCGTCGTTTCTCAGGTTTTCCGAATGTATTGGTTGATATCATCAATAAATAAGGCTATTGTTGGATGAAGGTTGTTCATGATGAATTGTGAGTAAGATAACATTCGGTACTATCATAAGTGCGATGTTTTTTTGCGTATTCTATAAGATAAGAATCGTTCTTATAGTATTTATAATTTTAATTTATAAGTTTTTTTATATTCTGTGTATGTAACACATAAGATAACAAAAAATAGACATTTTTTGTTAGATCTCTAGATTATTATACATTCTTTTTAAGCCGTGTGTATAATAGCCTTAGAATAGGATCACCCTGGTACTGGTGGTGTCGTAAGAGGCGACTAAAGTACGAGTGGGAGAGTCACGCCGCCAGCAATGGCTACACGCATGGGCAGACTCGACCGGATCATTACCACCCCCGGCATTTAAAACCGGCGTGAAGTAATGGCTTTATGCCACTGCGTTTCGCATAAGGTAATGGCGGGCTCCGGCTCCCAACCACCTCAAAAGCTGGCAACGCACCAGTAGCTCCTCTGGTGTTACGCGGTGTCATGGGCGGCGGTGATCACTTACCATCAGGTGACCCGTACACTCGTTTGCCAAGACTTTTCCCATAATAAAACTATTTAACAATTCAGTAAAATTATTAGTAAAATTTTTATTACGCAACTGTTAAAGCAATGAGCAAATATGTTAAGCTAAGTTATATTGAGGTTTTTCAACAGTAGGTATAGTTAGTAATTGTTTATATTTAGGCTATTTTTATAAATAACAGACATATGAAAAGACAATAAATATGTAATGCATTTACTATGAAGAGTTTCTTCTTAGGTTTCAATTCATTTATCATAAAATCATTTGAAGACAACGTTAATAAAATTTTTGAACCAACAACGACTGTCATTAGGATTGCAATATTAAATAAAAATATTTCGTTATCGTGCAAGCCACAGTAATTTGGCTAAATGAAATAGTCGTAAAGATTCCTACAAAAATGATTTGCTAAGGAAATTCAATTAAAATGCAAATGTACCGCCTCGGTTAATACCGGTATTTTGATATGAGTTTTGGTTAGGAAAATCAATTCGTCTAAACGCTAAAAGTGTTTTCAATTTATCCTAAACGCGTACGGAGCTATTAAGAAAATTATTCTTGATTTTTTTTTACTTTACGCTGTAGTCAGAGGGAACCTAGTGCTAAACCATTCCGTTCCCTATTTGTCGCCGAATCGTTAAAGCACTGCGTGTTGACACCGGGAAAAGAAATGGACTAAATGTTTCATTTCCTCGAGTGAGAACGGAGCCCACCACCTGTCTTTGGACGTTTCAATACATCGTATAAGCACTTTCAATTGTCGACCCATTCAAAGACAGACAATATGCTTTCATATTAATTTATATAATATATGTAATCCACCATTGCGGGTCAGTGGGCAATACGCAACATCTTAAAATATAAAACAGGCCAGTTGAGCCAGGGGCAGCGCTAAAGGTTCTAGGTTTGATTCCCACTCGAGGAAATTTAAAATTCTCGCGGCGTTGAGATTGTGGGGAAAAAGTATCTTAATACGAACGGAGACATTATAACAATATATATATATATATATATACTAATAGTACGCACGAAACAAAGTAAATAAATTTATTTTACTCAAAGATAAATTGTATGAATCCGTCTTTCTCATTGCACAGCAGGAAGTAACGGTGCGACAGGCGTCAGCGAAAACCAAGAATTAATGTATTTTACTAAACGTATTTCAGGACGGGATTTTTGGATTATATATATATATATATATATATATATATATATATATATATACGAGTATATATATATATTGTATACTAATTTGTACGGAAGAAACAAAGTAAATAAATTTATTTTACTCAAAAATAAATTGTATGAATCCGTCTTTCTCATTGCACAGCAGGAAGTAACGGTGCGACAGGCGTCAGCGAAAACCAAGAATTAATGTATTTTACTAAACGTATTTCAGGACGGGATTTTTGATTTAGCATATATATTAATTTTAAACTGGAGGCTGATCACCTTGCCGATGGTCTGACGCCGTCAAAGTAATTACTGGATTCCTCATTATTAACGCTGAGGTCCACCCCATCATCACGGTATAGCATCATCGCGTTAGCTCTTCCACGAGGACCAAAACGGGTACGACTTTCAGTAATAAAGAAAACGACTAAGAAGTAGTTAGTTTTCTTTATTTATTGGGATTCATTTTTGTATAAAAGATTCCAGGAGTGGTGCAGGGTACAAGTGTATGGCTGTAAACATGACAAGTTGGGAGTTCAGTTCCCACACACCACAGGAAATTAAATGAAAAGCGAATTAAATGAAAATAGAACTGCGGCGCTGAATATCTTTTAGAGATGAATAGCGTATCATAAGCCTTAAATACAGACGAAAGAAGCCTTAAATGTACAAATATTGGAGATGTTTTAGTATCGAAAGACTTATTTATAGGACGCTCTATAAAAACCCCTTTACGTATGCGTAATCCAAGACCAGGGGTTATTGAGTACTCTAGTGATGTAATATGTTATTTATATTCCTGTAGCGTATTCGATTTCGCGTTTAAGTGCTTGGTAATGGCGTGTATATTACCTCAGTATTTATAAATCAACCTCCTTGTATCCCGCATATAGTAGGGAAGGCAGTGGGAGGGGGGGGGGGGGGGGGGGGGGACTTGGTGTCAAGACACCCCGTTCTCCATTTTTCATAGAATTCTGGAGACACTGCGTGTTGAGATGTAGAAGGCAACACCGCACTTTGCCTTGAGACCAGAGTGAAGAAATGAAGATATAAATTTAAATAAATACTTCCTATCCTCGAGGATAGAACCCACAACCATTCGATTTTGCAGCACACATTATGCCCCTGCGCCACGACTTTAGGCTAGTTGTGTAATGCATTGATTTCTACGGAAAGTGGAGAACGGAGTGTCTTAACACGAGGTTCCCTCTGCTGACCCTGCTATGTGCGGGATTCAGCGTGAAGCTGGAATACATACATATATATTAGGAGAAAGAGCAACTATTCTCAATTTTCCTGTAATATTGTACTTAGATATATTTCAAACTGACAGCGTGCAGCGACAATCGATTATTCCTTTGCAGAATATGGGAAGCTTATAATGTTGTAACATTTCTTTGTTTGAAAAATCATATAATTTATGAAGTATATTATTAAAATATTTACCGCTTATGTAGCAAAAAACGCGTATTTCGACACTATCAAGGGAATTAAAATTCATAGGGTTCTTCTGGCTTACCTAGAATTATGAAATTTTGCATATAGCATCTACAGGTAGTACTAGTTCAAAAGTTTTAAAAGTCCGGCGTTGAGTTCTGCCTCTCAACTCGGAATGCTTTAAAAAATTTGGCGGAAAGTAGAGACACTTCCCTCTGCCTACCCTGCTACGTAAAAAAATAATATCACAACAAAAAAAAAAATAAAATGTGCTAATATAACCAAACGATTTTAAGTCTTCTTAATTACTTAACAGATTTAAAGGGCGCAATCAATACCGTTAAGTTACAAATTAAGTTTCATTGAGTAGTAAAGTACGTCGAAGTTGACCCTGGGGACCCAATTGCCTTAAATACTGAATGTTGACCGTACAGAAGTTATACCGACGGGCAAATGTAAGCGTTATTTGTATAGAAACTATTATCTTATTTATTTTTTAAGAGTATGTGAAAAATTTCAACTTCAACTTCAACTTCCAACGGAAACTTTTGAACAGAAGTATCCTAATACGAACGGAGTGACTTTATAGGTTTTTAGGTTCCCTCTGCCTGTCCTTCTATGTGCGTTATAGGAAGGCAAAAATATATATATATATATTTTACAATACAGATATCATTTAAATGCTATTTAGATATACAATTGGAAGTGTTCAGCTATAATTAAAATGCAATTAAGTAGTGTAGCGAGTGAGTCAACACAGCGTGCTGTAGCAAACAGAATGGGATACAAATAAATAAGGTTTTACTATAAAAGGAGGGTTTGCATTGGTAAATAGAATTGGAAATTAACGACTGTTAATTTGTATAATATAATGTATTATTTTTTTTAATTTTCTCAATGACTTATAAAAATTTATATTTACAGCTTCACGCTGTATCAAGCATGTAGGCTGGCAGGCCTAATGTTAAGGCACTCAGCTCGCCACTTTCCGCCGAATTCTGGAGGCATTGAATGTTCATTGGCGGAATTCAACGTCGTGCTTTGCCTCGACACCAGCGAAGATGTGAAATATAAATTTAAATAAATATATCCTTACCTCGAGTGGGAACCGAACCCATTACTGTCCTCTATCTGTAATGGTAAACTTTTTATACCACTGATTTAGTGAAAGAAAGAAATTTTACTAGGGAAAAGAAAATTTCTACCCTTCAAATTCAGTATCCTTATTTCTGCCGCTTGTATTAAATTGCCAATCAGGCTTTCTTACTATCGATACATTCGTGGCGTTGTGGGACGTGGGAGCGTGATACGGTAAACGTGTTAGTAGTGTGTTCAATCCCTATACCAGAAATTCCCTCGTTTGATGAATTATTTACTTAACAGTCGAACACCTCGCCCATGTCAAGTTGTGTGGAGAACACTCGGCAAGAAGGAAAACGTGTGGCAAAAACGAAATAATGTTACACAATAGGAAAATTAATGTAAAAAAGAGCTTCACCTACAAAAATCAATATTTGCAAAATATACATGACCATTAGAGGCTAGTTGTGGCGCTGATTGTAAATGTGACTGCTTATGGGTTCGATCCCCACTCACAGAAATTCCATATTTTATATTATTATTTCATCGCTCTGGTATCGACGCAAAGCGGGGTGTTGAGTTTAGCCTCACAAGACGCACAGCTTCCAGAATTCGATGGAAAATTAGGAACGGAGTGTCTTAACGCTAACTATCCTGCTGAGTTCGGAATATAGCATAAAGCTGATTTATTTGTTAATTTATTAATATGACAATAGCTAAATAATTAAAATAAATCATAGTCTAGTTCTACGTGAAATAAATACTAACGGTTAGTGACGGCAACTATAATAAATCGTACCCGCCGTGTGGGCACCATTTGGTTCAAGGCTCGGAGCACTCAGCTTAAAACACTGTGCCAATATAAAATGCCACTCGTAATATTTCAGTAAATCTAAACATTCATATATCGCTGGTTATTTGTGATAAGATTCTTAGGCAAATCATTTTCCAAAGAGGGGTTTCTCTTTGTAAAAAATGTTAACGTTTTGTGGTCGTTGTGGCGCAGTGGCACAAGGACGTGACTGTAACGCGACGGTTGTGGGTTTCAACCCCACTCAATGAAGTGAAACATTAATATACGTTTATATTTCCATTTCTTTGCTCTGGTGTCGAAGCAAAGCGTATGTCCTGCCACTTAACACGCAATGCTCCCAGAATTCGGCAGAAAGTGGGGCATGAAGTTTCCCTCCGCCTACCCTACTGTGTGCGGGAAACAGCGTATAGGTTATTAGCTGTTAATAAGAAAGAAAATTATGTCCTTATGACTTATTTTTTATTCATTTTTTTATATGATTTTGTTTTTGTTATACTGTGTGATCACACTCTTTTCCTCACATTTCGCCCAATTTACGAAACAAAGTACGTTGAGTGGTTGAACTCAATATCACAACACTTTATATAATTCATTCCTTCGAGCGGCAGGTGACGGGTCAAAATTTTCCCAAGAATACTCCCCATGATAAATGGTGAACGCACAGTGATAACCTTTAATTACAACTGTAACTCCATCAGAGTTTCTATTTTGTCATGCAAACTAACTTTTATTTGAAATGCAATTAAGTGATGCATTCGAATAGTGTATGTTAGGTAAACAGGATGCGATATTGAAGTGGCGAGTAAATGGATTACTTTGTTTAACTCTGTAGAACATGGCCACTGGTGAACGCGTCAGGTGCAACTTTATTTAATTTACTATGTTAAAACGTTTTTAACAATATTTATTCCTAATGCCGCTAATAAATCTATGTACCTTTTAGTTTGTTGCACTGAGGTAGCTACTAGAGGCAAATCGGGTGTAGAAAACTTAATTTTAGAAAAAAAAAATGGATAACGAAAGATAAGAAAAACAGCCTGTTGTTCTGACAACCCATGTGTTTTTTTTCTTTTAAGTAGTTATAGTTTTGATATTTGCCTTAACTAAATACGAATATGTTTCCAATTTGATATAATATATGTTACTTATTCTGCTTAGCTTCAGTATTCTCTTCCTAGTAGATAATGTACCTACCCTAATCATTTAGAATATAGAGAATGGAGTTACTTGTTTCATAAGTTAAATCAAGAAAGTCAATAAATTGAAGTCAGAAATTGGCTTAAACTCCCCAATCCAATGAACCATTATTTTTGAATGATATAGCTGACAGACAAGTCTGAAGTATAATGTTTTTTATATTCAAGCGACGAACGAATGTAAGATAATATTTTTTATACTCAATTTTACCAATATCTTCAAAACCTTGAATATACAACATAAAATCATAACATAGAAGTTTTATATATGAGAAAGTAGGTGTTGACAACAACAATCAACGTTCGTCCCGAACCCGTCGACACCTCATTACGTAAACAGCGAGCTTCCTAACGCGTCTCTGCAGTCTCTGACGTGACCTCTTTTGAAAATATTTCTGAGGTTCACGAAGAATTTTAAGTTTAAATCGATTCACCGATGTAGGTCAATTGTAGAATGGCAAGTTGAGGTTTCTTTACTTGAGACATTGTGACGTACAATGTAAATATCAACAGTAATATTGTTGCGAAACGAAAGCTTTTGAAATAAATACCTGTAAAGTGTAGTTAGATTTTAGAATTTTTTCAACATATAAAAGTTACTTAAAAACATTGAAGCAGCGTTGAATTCCGTCACTAAACACGCAATGGCTCCAGATTTCGTCGGATTCGTTACGTCGGATTAGCGGTCCACCCTGGCTTTATTTGGACAAATAGAACAACATAATAATTTCTAGTATTTATTGGTCTGTCAGCCTGTCAAGGCTATCTTGAGATTGCGTGGATGTATGAAATTTAAATTATGGATACTAATAGGGCCGTCTTGGCACAAGGGCGTGAGTGACGTACCGCTCGTGAAAATTCAATACTTTAATTTCCTCTCTCTTCTTCTCTTTGACTAACGAAGCAAAGAGTTTCGCTACTCAAGACACCCTGCTATGTATGGGATGTAGGGTGAACTTAAGTAAAATAGATACTTATGCACCTCTTCTGTGTGTCTGTCTGTGTTTTGTCCTATTATTAAATATCAGATATTTTTGGAGGTGGTGCTTATTTTCCTCTTCTTTGTTTTTATATTTAAATTTGTAATGTCAAACAGTATAGTATCTGACAGTAACTTATAGTCTTTATAGGACCTGCAGACTACCTGTCCGCCACCTGTACTACCTACATATGTCAATTAATATCAGAGTACGTCAGGGGCCAACTGGAAGCAATTAGCCGAGATCATACCTACCCTGGACGCTCGGTCGGCAAATTTAATAGCAGTCAAAGTAAATCCGATTTACTTGTGGCTTGTGGGTTTTCCCAGTTTTGAATGTAGTTGTGTGTTTGTGTAAGTAAAGGATTTCCAAGCGTTCCTCGATATTTCTAAAGGTTTTATTTTTTTCTTAAAATGTACTAAAAAGTCCGTTAAATGCGAGTCGGGCACATCGTGGCTTCCGTACCAATTTCGCAATTTGTAGGCATACACATTTAATAATAATAATTAAGTTATTATGAGACAGTTTGTAGTGTGCATACATTTCTCATACCTTAAATTACGAACTCACCCATTAATCTCTATCCTATAACTTGGCCAAATCAGAACAATTTCTTTTTTTAAGGTTCACGTTGTATTTCGCACATGACAGGTAGTGGGCAAAGGGAACACGTTCTAATGAAGACACATAAAGTTGAGAACGGGATCCCCACTTTCCAAATTCTGGAGGCGCTGCGTGTTTAGTTTAATTCTGGAGGCTGAACTCAATGCCGCGCTTTGCCTCGTTGCTGGAGACATTACATATTAAATATTAACTTCATTCTCTTTAATCAAATCGAACCCACAACCTTTTATGTTTACAGTCGCATGTTTGTGGCTCTACGCTAGTACGGACCTCAAACATATATAATTGAATACAAAATAACAATGTTGAATATAAAATATTTCAGCTACTTAATTTAAAACAAATTTGTAATAGCTCATTTCATATTCATCGATCGTAACAATATATCAATGCAATTACTCCAGCTTGTGTCTGCTGTCATGAGCGCTCAGGCGTAAATGGATTAGTAATTTGCACATCGGATTTCCATATAGCTTACGTATTTTCAGACCTTACAATATATGTCTGTGTATGATTAATTATCTGTAGAGATTAATTATCTTTTAAATGTGACTCGAGGGGAAAATTATTTGAAGAAATCGTAAATAAAATGCAATTTTAAAAGTCTAATTATTATTTATTTTTGGGGTTACCTCTAAAGGTTAAAACGGAACTCTTCTATGATTAATTTGTTAGAAGTATTGAAGTTCAAATTCAGAAAAAATCATGCTTCTAAGTTTACGCAGTCAATAGATACGAGCTGCATTTCGTATAAAATTCGCCGCGTATTGAATTCTTTGGGGTACTTCCTGTTGATCTTACGTATATAACAGATAAATACTATTACAATAAATAAATATAATAATAAAATTTCTGTGCCCGAAGCTATATCAACTATCATAAGTTGTATTTCCCCCTAAAATTGATACGGAACCAAAAGTAAAACTCCAACTCGTACTTGAGCAGTTTATTATTGTAATATTATCAAAATTACTTATTTATATAGGTGTTTAGCATTCGTAAGGAGATGCAACTTTTTGAACTACTATTATGTTGTTAAGCCAGTTGTAGCGCAGGAGCACAAAGTGGAAGGTCCCTCGAGGAAAGAAAAAAATTATTTAAATTTATATTTTCATTTCTTCGCTGTGGTGTTTAGATCAAGCGCAGCTTTGAGTTCCGCCACTCAACACGAAGTGTCTCGTGAATTCGGCACAAAGTCACACAGTCACTGTCTTAACACGAAGTTCCCTCTGTCTACCCTGCTGCCTGAGGGATACAGCGTGAAGCTAGTTATGTCATAACAATATGATATTCACAATGTATGAACACATTTAACCATAGCAAATAGGAATAGCAATAGATATGCAAATTTCTACACGACCGTATTATATTTTAGAGTGAAGTGGTAGGCATTGTATCAATTTCAAACCACGATCCATCAGACAGACAATCGACCTATATACTAAGTCTATTTGCGGCTTTGTAAAATATAAATAAGCAAGGCCTAATGAAATAAGAATAATTCGATTTTATCTCTCCCATAAAATGTTCTCGTAGCACGTACTTTGTTACGAGGAATACTATTTCTTAGAACAAATATAGTTTTACTTTAGTTGTTTTAGTGTTTAAGTGTTTTATAATACTACGTGATTTCGCGGAATAGTATTTAATTTTTACTAAGGGACACGGGCGGCTTCGCCCGCTTGAACTATTTATTAAAAGGCTAATATTTATAAAATATATTTAGGGATTTATTTTCAATTTAGAGGATGAATTTAAAAAAACCTATGAAACACGAGTCCAATGCTATATTTTAAGACTTTCCACCCCTATTTGACACCTATAGGATTAAAATTTTTCAAAATCTTGCTTAATCTTTGGTTTGTCTCTCTTCACTATCAAAACAAAGTTTTGTATTTAAGGAAAAGCTAGATATTATTTTGTTTAATTAGTTTAGACGGGAGTATCTCTGATATATCTAGAGCTAATAATCTCTAGATGGCGTGATGCCATACGTTACGTTAGGTATGCTCAAAATTGCAGAAAAGGGTTGTAATTAGATATCATCAGTAAATAAGCATTATTCAATACAGTAGTCTCTCATTTACATCAAAACAATAATTATTTATAAAAATATTCTAACTTTCCGAGACCATCGTGGCGTACGTGCGACCGTAAATACGACGGTTGTAGGTTCAAATATCAATCAGGGAAATAAAACATTAAATATTTTATTTTCTACAGATGTAGAAAATAAAATATTTAATATTAAAATATTTAATATTAATTTTAAGGTAGATACCTTAAAATATAAATGATGATCTACAATAGATTATAACTGCGTACTCAACTCTAGAGTATTAAGCATTCATTAAGACATCACCCGAAGATATTTAAGGAAATTCTCGGTAAAACTTACTCGTCACTTTGCGCGTTTAAAACTCGGCTTAGTTTTTACTTTAGAAGACGAAGCTTCTAATGACTGACGTTACCTTAGGTTTTATCAGTACAAAATATCTCGCTTAATTACTTTTTAGGGTTCGGTTAAAAAATGGGTTTTTATTTATTCGGCCAGTCGTTTCGGAGGGGCACTAGTATGTGATGTGTGTGTAAGCTCAACTGGTTATGGATTCGATCATCATTCAAGGGAAGGGAATATTTATTAAATTTATAGTTTCATTCCTATGCTCTGGTGACGAGGCAAAGCGCGGCGTTGAGTTCTACCACTCAAGACGCAATCACGCCTCCAGATGCAGCAGGAAGTAGGGAACGGTGTGTCATAACACTAGGTTCCCTCTACCTACCCTGCTGTGTGCGGTATACAGCGAGAAGCCAATGTAATTTTTAATTTTAGTTGAGATTTTGGGAAAATTTCATGAAAATGGTACAATCTCAATCGATACCAATTGAATTATTATTCAACCAAGCTATCAAATTAATCTAAAAGAAGGGTAAAACTTTTATTATTCCGTTATACGATTCTGAAATCAATCTCTAGGGATGTTCATCCCTACTATTGCTATTGGAAATAAACTGTATAAATAAATAACTTCACTCAGATTCACCGTTCGTATACGTCTGATAAGTAAATTGTGGTATGTTACGTGCCGCAATAGAATATAATTTAGGTCATGGTGGCGCAGGGGTACAAGGATGTGGCAGTAACGTGACGGTCGTGGGTTCCCCACTCGGGGATATGAATAAAAATTTATTTAAATTTTAATTTTTTCGCTCTGGCACCAAGACAAAAGTCCGGTGTTGAAATGAAATCTGCTTCTCAACACGCAATACTTCGAAAAATTCGGTAGAAAGTGAGGGAAGGATGTGAGTTTCTTAATAACTAGATTCCCTCTGCCTACACTTTGGCGGGTTACTGCGTGAAGCCAAATATTTAGTTTTTTTTATAATGTTTCAAAGGCACAAGTAATAAATTTTTAAAAGCGTCCTCCAAACATTACGGCTAACGTCCCTGAAAAGAGGTGTTTCGCTAAACAGTTTCCTTAACCCTTCCAGCGAGATAAATGTCAGTACCTCATTATTATGCTGCATAATGTCCTGTGAAATACGACTTGCGGAATTTCTTCATAAATTAAAGGGACCGAAGCAGCTGGTTTGTTGGTTTACAAGCTGTAAAAATGTCAATGGAAGGTTGTTTAGAACGAGTGATAAATTAACGTAAAAGAAATCATCCTTTTTCCCCGACCTTCAGAGAAGTAAGTTAAGGGTGTATTTTAAATTGAAATTATGAAAACTAGTATCTAGAGTCATATGTTTTGTTATTTAGCCGACTCTTAATATTAGATTATTACTTTGATGTATTTTGAAATATCAGGATAATATAAGTAAATACTATATATTAATAAGAATAAACAAGACAAAACTGTAGTGCGAGGTGTGAATTAGGAGTTATACTGTGTCCTGAAGTGAAGGCCTGAGTACAAAGCTGATTTTTTTTATCAATACAAAACACGGAGTTGATTTCCGCCACAGAACAAGCGATGTGTTGACGATTGGGCGGTACATGAGGAACAGACTGAACTAGTACAAGTTCCCTCTACCTTCGCTGCATCCATATATGGAATACAGCGTAAAAGTAAAAAAAACATATAACATGGACTTTTGTAATACGTTCTCAAGTTACAAATTCAAAACAATCTTTGTATTAACAAGGAGACTTTAACCTTAAACTAACATAAGAAAAATAATTAATATTTTGTACTTGGTCTACATACCTTACGACAATGGTATTAACTGTATAAAGGTGTTATAATAAAAGCTCTCGTTTTCAAAAATGTTTAATTAAGCTCAAACATGCAACAAGTAAAACATACAATTAAAAATCCACCTTAGAGACATCCTAGCACTGCGCAGTATATAGGTCAGACACTCGACCCCGGCCGCGCCTCCTTCAACATTCATTCACATTGTTTAACTGCACCACAGCCCCCTTACTTGACGAATAATGATCCATATGTATAAATATACAAAATATATTATACATATATTAAGAACTATAACTATTAGAAATAAAAATGAGAGGCCGTCGTCAGTGGCGTAACGTGGACTATATACGTGACTGATTGTGTCAAGGATTCGATGCTCGCTCTCACTTTTAATTTTATTTTCTCGCTCTTCTTCCTCCTTTGGCGCGTAGTGCTGAAGGGAAGTGTATATGTAACTGTATTCCGCATACAGCAGGGTTAGGCACAGGGAACCATGTGTTAAGACAGTCCGTTACCCACTTTCCGCCGAATTCTGGAGGTATTGCGTGTTAAGTGGCGGAACTCAACGCCGCGCCTTGCCTTACACAACGACGAAATAAAAATATATATTTAAATAAACATTCAATTTATTCGAGTAGGGATCGAAAAGGTTTTTACTTATATCAGCTGGTTGTACACTTAGAGGTATGTAGACAAATCCCTTTAGCCGTTAATTCATTTTAGCTTTACTTAGATTTACTAGAATGGTCAGCAGAGTTTTGTTTTAACCGCAGCTAGAAAGTTTGTTTAGTCTGTTACTCTCAATTAGTACGTCAACATGGCGCATATTTATTAAAACAACATTAAAATATCATGAAAAAATATTATTTAATTACTATGTTTCTTTTTTCATGTTTTAACAAAGTTAAGTAGAAGAAATAATGCCTTATACTAATATTTTTTATACTTTTTACTTTATCCCATATCCCACCTTGCACTGAACTCTAGAGACATTGCGAGTGAGTGGCGGAACTCAACGCTGCGCTTCGCCTTTTTGCTTCAATCCTTCGAATGCGTTCAGAGTCATAACATATAGTTGTGCTACGTTCAGTAGTTTATATGTGAAAGTGGAACAAACATTCACCATCACAGATTTTCGCATTTATAATATTTTTTATATTTTAATAATAGGTTTCTTCTGCCTATGCCGCACACAGCAGGATATACAGAGGGAACCTAGTGTTAAGACACTCCGTTCCCTATTTTCCGCCGAAGCTTTAAGGCAATACGTGTACAACTAGCCAAATTTATATTATTAGTAGGATAAAGTAGAAAAAAATTAATGAATAAATATATAAAGTAATTAGTGCTAACAGCATTTCTATAGTGCGACCTGCACGCTGCACGGATTCTGCAATGCGATTATTGCAGTTCAACTGAGAGTAATTGCGGAGAGTACCTCGTGAGCGCCGCCCAACAAATTGATTAGCTGCAATCAACTGGGAGGGATATGCTCTAATCCTCTCATAGCCCGTTGTGAATTCTATATATATAATAAATCAGTAAATATATTTTGTCTGTACATTTAATATTTTTGACTAAAATGGATAGAGGGGCACTTAAAAAGAATAATAGAAAGCTAAATTTTTTTTAAATTTCTTGTCTGTCTATCTGTCTGTATGTATGGTCACGCTAAGCTTCTAAAGTACTAAATCAATTTACTTCAAACTTTCACCAACTGCTTTGCTTTAATTCAACTTAACATCTTAAGTTTGTTTTATCAAAATCGGTTCATTAAAAAAAAAGTAATCGGCATTTGAATGAACTCAAGGCATGAGTTTGCCTGCAAATATAAAGCAATCTATATCTATACTTATACTTATAATATATCTGTATTTATTTGTGATAAATCTGTTTTTTAACCGACTTTTTAAACAAGGAGGAGGTTCTCGATTAAATATTAAAATATCGATTCGATACATAATCGATTCATTTAATTATTTTGATTTCGATTTTGGATTATTCGATTCGATTTGGGTATTTTTTGTAATGTGTAATCAATACCTTTATTTTACAAAGAATATTATAAATCTTTACTCAAATCAATAGTTTAACATTTAAGGCTGTATCCGAACGAGTAAATTAAATTAGTCATTGACATCAACACATTATGATTGTCAGACGTCAGTCAATTCAGTTTATTAAATGTTTATTATGATCATGTAGTTCAAGCGGGCGAAGCCGCTGGCAGGCCGCTAGTTTATTTATAAATATATAAATAGAACATTAATATTTATTAGAGGGAATCTGGGAACCTAGTGTTAAGGCACTCTGTTCAAGTTAAATAATAATAATTTTTTAACTTGAACGGAGTGATAGAAAATGTTCAAGAAAAATAATTATTTTTGCTGCATTTTGTATGAAATAAGCCGCATAATCAAACCTATAGCATAATCACCTCGGACCTGCAATTATAAAATTTCGCAAAACGTGAAAACTTGCAGTGCAGACAAAAAAAAACTTAAAAAGTGTAATTTTAAACTTAATTTTCAGGATTGTATTTCAACGACAAGTATAAATTATACTTCCCGTTGAAATACAATCCTGAAATTGGTACGGAACCCACGCTAAGCAATTCGCATTTGACTGGTTCTTTGCTTTCCGTCAAAATTTATAGGAAAGCGAGAGCGGTGAAACCAAATTAATTAGTTTCTTATTATTTCGTACTGTAACTTACATAAGTTAATCAAATTAAAATAAAATAAAATATCCATTATAATATAGGCTTGTAATTTTTTTTTTGTGTTGCTATAACAATTCTGAATGAATCTGAGTGTAGAGTAAACCTGCAGCGGATCTCTTATTTCTGGCACACGCCCAAATTAAAGTACTGAATCCAGCTCTATGTATTCTCACATGGAGAGGACAAAATAGTGTAAAGCAAACGTGGACGTATAAAAGATAATATGTTAGTTATGATAATGTCATCGCATGCGGAGCATTGCTGAGGTTGAGGTGAGAAAAATTATAGATGTTTTGTGATTAGGTTTAATCATATTATTTGAAAGTGGCAATTTGCTTCACGCTCTATCCCGCAAATAGCAGGGTAGGCAGAGAGACGCTAGGAATCTAGCGTTAAGGCACTCCTTTTCCATTAAGAAACTATCGTTTTCAATTTTGCGCCAAACTATGAGGCAATGAGTGTTGAGTGGTAGAACTCAATGCCGTAAAATCTCTGAAGAACTATTTATTGGTTTTTTTTTTCTGTTATATTGGAAATTTTAAGGTTTGAAACATTATTTCATACAGCTATCTATCAGTGTATAAACTAAGCAACACATAAGAAACAGATAATTGATGTGAAATTTAAATTGTAAACATAATTTTATTTACTTAAAACATGATTACTAAGCCACATAAAAACATAATGATACATATAAGCATATAAAATATTAAAATATACAGTATTTACTTTTCAAGTAAGGCATATTTATGCACAAACATTGGTAAAGCCTTGATAATCGGATAATCCGGATAATGTTACCATGGTTACCATGAAGCTCGTGCAGCTTTGTGTTCAATCTTCATATGCTCGTATAAAGCCTTTTACTATTATATTTTTATTATTTATATTTTACAGTACTTTCTTTGTGTTTTACACAGTATTTTCTTTGTGTTTTAAATTTTTCCAAAAAATTATGTTCTGCCACTCAAAAAGCAATGCCTCGGAAAATTCGCGGTAAGTTGATCGCTCGCGGTTGTTGAGTCTCAATGAAAAGAGAGTGTCTTAATACTAGGTTCCCAGGTTCCTTCTGCCTTCCTTGCATATTAATTTAATATTAATATTCAGGATACAACGTGGATCAAAAGAAAAAAATATTCTACGCTAGTGTATATCTCTTATTATTTTTTATTGATACATTACTAACTTACAAACAAATAGTCGGTATTCCCTTTGTCGGCATTGAACGCAGGTTTTCATCTGCATCGCTCTATTTAGTATAAATCCCGACTTAATGGAAATTTTGATGCGAAGCTCCTGTATACGTGAGACATTGTAGTCATGTATAGACGTATGCAGTACAAATGTAAAATATTTATTGAAAAAATAATAATTTAAATCAATTTAAACAAGCACACATATTATATGCAAGATACAGCACATCCTCGTACACGAGACAAACACGGATTGACGTCATTTAATGCTCTAACTGACTTATTTTTAAATATTTAATTTTATGTACATGCATAGTTTTTCATGTTACATGTAGATTGTTAGATTATTGGAAATATTTTAATAAATCAAATAAATGTAACGTCCTGAATGTAACAGGGTAGGCAGAGGTGGCCTTTTTTTAAGCAGCAGATAAAGTAAGCAGATTAACAAATATCATATTATATATAGGAGATAATTTAAAAATTTCCAATCAAATTTCCACAAAAATCTGAATAAAACAAACAACTCCACAGTTGAAATGGTATTCGTTTTGAAGCGTATTCATGCGGTTCACAATTTAGGCAGAGCACATAATATATTCTCGGGAGCGAGCACAAGCAAGAGCATCCTCACCTTTTAAATATTTAACCAGCTGTGAAACATGAGAAGTTGCAGCTTTGAGCTTTCCTCTGAACTTACTTTCATGTTGTTACGGACTATTTCTTAATTATAAATAATAATTAACAGAGTACAAAATCACTTTTTTTTACTTAAAGTTATTTTAAAATATTAAAAATAAATCAGCTTCACGCTGTATCCCACACAGCAGGGTAGGCAAAGGGAACATAGTGTTAAGACTCTCCGTTCCCCATTTTCTGCCAAATTCTGAAGGAATTGCGTGTTAAGTGGCAGAACTCAAAGGCAATCCTCCTCGACATCAAGGCAAAGAAATGGAAATGTAAACGAAAATATATATTGATTGTAATATTTTTTTATTTTATTTTACTATACGATCGAAAGCTACAAAAGAATAATGTATGTCGCCATTACTTCAAGTTAATATTTAACGTGTTTGTATAATATTATTCTATACTTGTTAATTAATAGTAATTCAAAGTAAAACGTTCGATTTCAGCTATAATCAAAAGCAACTGTTACTGTATTTCGCAGTTCGAGTATTGTTGCTGAAACTCTGATTCGGTTTACACGAACCGGTTAGTTTGCTCGAATTTCTCCACTTCTAGCTATCACGTAAGAGACTGTAATAAATATTACGCAGTTACGTACACTATTAATATTAAAACACTATAAAGTTAGCGTAAAGGTTGTGAGTTCTATTTCCGTTTGGGGTTGTCAATATGAAATTATAACGATGCATTAAGCTATACCCAGCTCATGTTAAGCAGTGGGATTAGAAAAGACTGTTATGATTATGTTTTTTTAGCTTCACACTGTATTCTGTACATGGCAGGGTAGGCTGAGAGAATTGAGGAACATAATGTTAAGGCTCTCAGTTCCGATTAAGGCACTTTCGTTTTACACTTTCCACCAAATTCTAGATGCATTGCGGGTTAAGTGTCGGAACGGTAACGAAATAGAAATATTCTTTTTTACCGAGTTAGAATTGAACCCATAACCTGTTAGACGCTTGTGTCCGTACACCACGACTAGCTTTAATTACATAATTACGTCAGTTACGAAAGAATAAAAAAGTAAACTTTGATTTGATTAACGAACCGTTAAGTGAATTCATCCTGTGAACATACTAACCTAACGGTATCATACAATTCTTTGATCATAAGCTGAGTACATATTGATCCGTATTTTTCTTACTGAGACGAAAATGCTTTTAGAATATATCAAAAGATTTCGCAATATACATTTGTATTTAGAAATGTGTGAAAGTACATAAGCTAAGCCTACTAGAAGTACATAAATTAACACTGTATTACGCATATAGTACGGTTTGATATTAAGACAATCCGTTCCCATTATCCACCGAACTCTAGAGACATTGCGCGTTGTGTTGGATGAAAATATTTCGAGGATTCTCGGGATTTTATATAAAAAAAAACCTGAAATCCCCACTGAATTCAAAGAACACAAGCCAATGCTCATGTTTTCAATAGAACTAGGATCTTCTGTTATTACAGGTAATATTTTGAAGGTGAAGTTTTGAGCCTTAGATCAAAAATACACTAATTACTCAGTAGCTCGCAAAACACGACGTTGGCCAGGTGCGATTCTAAGCCAAGTTTGCGTGATTCAAATATTGAATTTGACTTTGAGGCCGTTGCGTTCCAATAATACCGGGTACGTTTGTCAAATTTACGATACCAGGTAAGGGTTAATTTACACAAATACATATTTAAACATACATTTTTCTATAATTTCTTAAAAGATATATAAATGATTCACTGTATTGTATTCAAAAAGATGACTACAAAATAATTTTTTTGACGTCCTCATCTATTTAATCGGAGCGGTCTTTTGTCTTTGAAACTGATGCATGGCAAACGAGCGTACGGGTCACCTGATAGTAAGTGATCACCGCCGCCCACGACACCGCGTAACACCAGAGGAGCTACTGGTGCGTTGCCAGCTTTTGAGGTGGTTGAGCGCCGGAGCCCGGCATATTACCTAATGCGAAACGCAGTGGCATAAAGCCACTATTTCACGCCGGTTTTAAATGCTGGGGGTGGTAATGATCCGGTCGAGTCTGCCTATGCGTGTCGCCATTGCTGGCAACGTGGCTCTCCCACTCATACTTTAGTCGCCTCTTACGATACCACCAGTACCAGGGTGATCCTATTCTAAGCCGGGAACACACGGCAATTATGTACTATGCTATTGATTGGTACAATGTAACCCCTTTAGTGACGCAAAAAGATATGGCCGTCCACGTGGTGTTCGTATAAAAATAACGATCAAAGCAGTAAGGGAAATAATTTGAAGAAATCCTGTCTGAAGTCAAAAGATTTTATCTCATGCGATGAAGATAGCACCTGGAACTATATCGTGTATTTTAAAACATGGCTTAGGATTTGCAGTATATAAGGTACGCACTGGTTATTTCTTATTTGATTATATAAAAAAGTATAGAGAGGTAAAATCAAAACCATTTCTTAAACAGAATGGCAAGGAAAGTCACAGAAAAAATTGCTTAAAATGAACGGAATGTCTTAACACTATGTTACTACTTTTCCCTCTATCTTCATACATATAAAATACACATTATAACGCAACACAAATCAGCGTATTAAATAATCTCTTAAGTAAAGCGGACGTAGTCGCCAGCGGGATTCTAGTCATATATACAACCATGTAACTAGAACTTAGCATTACCAAGAGAGTTGTTAAGCTAGTTAGTTCAGACGCAGAGGGAATGCACTATATTAAATCCTCTAAGTAAGTATAACTCGTAGCTACCTATAGATTTATAGAAGCTTATATAGAGATTTTTGTTTCATATTTTTTTGTTAAGGTTAAAATACATATTAAATATATATTATATAAATATTACCCGCCATTTATCCAGTTGGACTTAGTTTTTAAGATTCAAGCTCAATACTGCATTATACTTATAAAAGGGTAAGCCAAGTGAGTTATCCCGCTGGTGTATATCGTATGTAACAAGGTAGAGAATCAAATGTCACTCTGTTTCCCATTTTCCGCCCAATTCTAATGGCAGAGTTAAACGCTAGCTTTGTTTTGTTATTAGAGCGAGGAAATGCAAATGTTTTATTCTTCCAAATGGGAATCGAACACACAATTGTAACGTGTATATCCAGACGATGTGTCGCTGCGCTACGACGGACTCAAATATACGTAAAATAATAGCAAATCACGAAAAGAGCATTTAGTGGTCCATTACTTTCTTCTTCTGTATCCACTCTTCATCTTGAGAAACCGTATCATCTCTTTAGTATCCACTGAAATAGTAAAAAAGTGCCACTATTTCTTTTTTATTTCTTATTTATCTTTAAGTTTCGTTTTAAATTTTTCACGATTTTAAAAAACTTTCTTTTTGGCACTGAAGTAGTTACAAACAGAAAATAAAAACTAAGTGAATATTATATTTTGTCAGTTCCACATTGTATCCACACAGCATTGTAGGTGAAGGGAATATTAAAATCCTTCCGATTCTCACTTTTTGCCGAAGAGTTTCTGCTTGAGGCATTGCGTATTGAGTGGCGGAACTCAACGCCTCGATTTGCCTCGACACCAGGGCGAAGAAATGGAAATATTAATTTCGAACATTTCTTCATTTCTTCAACCTGCGTTTACAGTCACACTCTTTTGCTCCTGTATTACACATTATTTAAGAAATAAAAAACTGAAAGTCCGTTTAAATAAATCTATTATAAAAATAAATGTTAAATATATTAATAAAACATATTAAGCAACAAGCGTTCCGCAAGAACTTGAAACTGCTCCAGAATAAGTACCTAGAGAATTTTTCATAATACATTTTCTGAAAACCTTTGTACTTAAAATAAATATTGCATTAGCCGCTAGGAGTTAGAGTAGAACATTTTCGTTAAATTTTGCTACCGAGTATAAAACATGAGGTCTTGACACTAGGTTCCCTCTACATAACCTGCTGTGTGCGGGATACACCGTGAAGCTGTTTTATTTATTTTTATTTTAGTATATAACATAGGTGCAAAAAGCATTTTGATATGAAAGACGGAATTAATTTTAATGTTAAATATGAAGCTATCGTGGCGCCGCGCTGCCGCGGCAAGCTGGATACGAAATACAAATAATGTATATGGTTAATTATTTCCTTGCCAGTTACGTTATATTTTATACTTTGCTTTTGAATTGCCTGCTGTATGCAGATGATGCAGTGCTCATGGCATCATCAGAATGCGAGTTGCAGGCATTGGTCACTACTCTGAAAAAAGGGTGTGAAAACAATGGTCTAAGTCTGAATGCGAGTAGACAAAAGTATTTGAAAGATATGAAGAGAGGACGGAATGCAATGTCAATGTGAATTGGAACAAGTGAATGAGGTGGAGGTGGTGAGATACTTGAAAAGTATGTTCAGTAGAGATGGAAGATACGAGATGGATGTGGAAAGGCGTATTGCTGCCGGTAACGGGATTAGCACTGCCTTAGCTGCATTGATGAGTGTTGGTACCGACGTTATTATACGGCAGCGAAATGTGGGTATTGCAGAAGAAAAATGAAAGAAAAATGAGTGCCGTGGAGATGCGATCTCTTCATAGGATATGCGGAGTCAGCTTAGCTGATCGAATCCGCAATGAAGAGGTACACAGAATGGGTATAGGTATTAGCAACAATGTCACAGAGAGAATGAAGAAAAACGTTCTCAGCTGGTTTAGGCAAGTCGAGCGAATGAGTGATAAAAGAATGGCAAAAAAGACTTACGATGGAAAAGTGAGAGGGAAGAGAGGTACGGGGAGACCTCGGTTGACCTTGTAAAACACAGTGTTAAAGATACTGGAGGAAAGTCACGTAAACATGAGGACCCCCCGAAGGGCATGTATGCAGAGGTTGATGACAGTGGCCGAGGCGAAAGAAATATGTAGCGTTTGGTGCTCCGTTCTCTCTGAGTACCCGGCTAGAGATAAAGCGTATCAATTGCATAATTGTATAAATTTTTTTATTTATTATTATACAAACAACTGTAATAAAATATGAATATACAAGAAATTGTAATAAAATACGTATATATTATGAATAAATGTCATATTTCTATAAAATGCAATAAAATCTTGTAAATCCGAGTAAGAATTCATATGACATGGATTCTAGCCAACTGGCAGCTTTCGCTGACGAAATTTTACACATTTCCTACTAAAAGGAGACTATTCAAAAGATAAGTATATATATATAGTACTTATTTTTATTTCAAATTTCAATTCTATTAATTTATGTATATTAATGATAGAAAAACATTTTATGTTTTAAATTAGATTATGTAATGAATAACAAAATGAGGCTCGTCAGCGTTGCGATCCGTCACTAAACACGCAAAGCCTCCAGAATTCGGCGGAAAGTTGGGAACATAGTGTCTGTCTACCCGGCTGTTTGTCCGGCTGTGTGGATTTTCTTTATTTTTTGATGAATATTAAAAATGCTATCTGTTAATTTAGTAATTTCTATTAAATAACAGTCTGTTAAATACAAATAAATTCTCTAAAGAAAATATATTGCATACCTACTTTTTCAATTCCAAATAATTTAGACGTTATAGATGGTAACTGTTATTTATAATCATTACATCCCGGTACAAAATATCATTTCGGGCTTGAGCGCACGATAATGGCTGGAATAGCCGAGAAGATGTTCGGTCTTCCGACCTTCTTTACAGATAAGGTATGTTATTTGAATAAATCAAATTACTTAGCTGAGTGAAAAGTATTAGAAACATTTTGATGTCTACTGCATCTGTAGATATAACATATGTTCACCACTTTATTCCTTTACATAATGTTGCCATTTTTATTGTGCTTACAACGTACGCTTGCATGTACTCATAATGATATTTTTTATTTGACGTATGTTCGACTACTTCGAATATATTTGTATATGCTATGTATGTGCGCGTGGAAGGAAGTTCCTACGAAACCGTACAATAGTGGATTGTCACGTATCTAGGTGATGTAGATGATATTTTAGCTTGTTATTCTAATATTTAATAATAAACTTATAGATAGGCACATTTGATTTAAATTTATTAAGATATATTTGAGGCCATTCGTAGCACAGCGGCACAAGGGTGTGACTTCGTGCGCTGCAAAGTCGACTGCTTTTGGGTTCGATCGCCACTCGAAGAAAAGAAATATTTATTTACGTTTGTATTCGTTTTTGTCTGTCTGTAGTCGTTCCATTTTCTTCGCTCTGGCGTGGCAATGCCTCTTGAGCTCGGCAGAAAGTGGGGAACGGAGTGTCTTAACACTAGATTCCCTCTATCTACCCTGCCATGTGCAGGATACAGCGTGAACCTAAAACATAATGATATATTTAACAGATACCGAGAAAATAAACTTTAGCTTTAAGGGTTGTAACCCCTATAACACCCTTACTGTTAGGGTTAGAGACAAAAAGATGGTGAATCGCTATTTTAGATAAAAAGCAACGCAATCATATTAAATATGATTAAATAGAAGTTAGTTTTCTCATGCTTATCGACCATTTGGGCGGAAAGCAGGTAGCGGTTACATAGTCATTAATTGAAGTGACGATTACCAGCTTCCAGAAGCTTCTACTGTAGTGGCTTAGAACTCTAGATAAAACACGATGGTTCCGTCTATCAATCAATACCGTTATCTCAATAATGCTAAAACTGCATAGATTTGGTCGAGTTTCTCCTACAAGTGAGCTCTTGGAACATCTGCCAATAGTAATGTAATCGATCAAGCTTGTATCTGCAATCGTTATCTGTTCTAGAGCTCTATTTGAA
>DWGR01000275.1:0-25818 GCA_018247715.1 Heliconius burneyi
GAACCCACTTTTTATCGTGTTTACAGTCACACGCTCGTGACGCTGAACTACTACTACTATTTAAAACTCTTGTAAATACCTATATTGGATAAGACCTAGTATGCTAACGACTTCACAAATCGTACAAACGTCGGAAGGAACTTCATTTGAAATTCAATAGAGACGTGTAAGGAAACAAGGCTGAGGTGGGGAAAGGCTTCAAAGAACATTTTCATCGATAGTTTATCTAATATCAAGGTCGATGCAGTAAAAGTAAATTACTAAATGGTAGAATGTATAGAAAAGAAATGAATTTATAATAATTGGGTATGAGGATTAAACAAAACGAAACTTTCACGAAAAAAATGCTCGACCGATTATTATTAAACTTTATACACATATTCTTACAGATAATAGATATAAAATCGGATACTTTTATTCAAAAAATCTTATTAAATTGAAAATCCTTTTACCGGTCATAGTGCAAGAGCATAAGCGTGCGACTGTGAACTACAGATTGTGGCTTCGATTCCCAGTCGAGTAAATAAAATATTCAAAAAACTCAGAAACTCTAGTAACGAGGCAAAGTGCGGTGTTAAGTCCCAACACTTAACAAGCTATGTCTCCAGAATTTGGTGAAAATTGGGGAACGAAAGGGTTTTCATGGGAAAAGGTTGTCTTAACACTAGCTTCTTTCTGCTTACCTGATATTTATGCGAAACAGCGTGAAGCTAAAACCAGATTTAGAATATTAATTTTAAAAATTGTACATGACATTATTTAACTTTGTATAATAATACACCATTTTTGGAACGATTTTCGCAATTTTCTTTTGTAAATTTTAATATTATATGTATGTCAAACACATGCACATCAAGAAGATCAGCTGAAGTATTAACTAAACCTACACTACTCTATATACAGCATAACAGTATTGATTTTTCAATTTGCTATATTATATATCTTAATTGGGTGTCCTTCATTTTGAACGACTGTTGCGGACGGACGGTAATTTATTTTTCACTGCGAGGAAAAATTTTCATAAACTTTAATGGAAACTGTGATTGAAAGGTTGATAAGTTTATAAGAGATAGAATTAAACGTAATAAGAAATTGTTTCTTGGTTTATTTATTTATTATATTTATCAATGACACCATTGTGGCATGCCACAGGGATATTGGAAACAGCGAGTCGTGGATTCTATTCCCATTTCGGCGAAAATTAATATTTATCTAAAAAAAACTACCGCACGCGCGAATTTCCTGTTTTCTGTGTGTTTTTTACATGATACACTTGTATTTTTATATTAGAATGAATATCAAAATCATTATCTGATTAAGAAAATCCAGTTTACAAAGAAAGAAAAACGCAATAGATAAATTAAGTACCAGTAGAGTTTCAAAAAAATAGTGTAACATAAACAAAATATAAAAAATATATAATTTCACTTTCACTCGCACGGTGACATGACATTCAGTAATTAACTGACACGTATATCACCACATTTACTTTCATACATAATTCTTGCTTGTTTTACAACTTTTTAAATCACCGACATGATTTGACGCTTTAGTACAAAAAAATATTTTATAGCCTTGTGCTGAATCACGAATATCGCAGGCTAGAAGGGATAGTGTTAAGACAGTCCGTCCAATTTTCTACACAGTCTAGCAGAATGCAAGGCTGCGCTTTATCTTATTACCAGATCGTGAAATAATGAACACAAAATAAAAACAAAAATGGTACTGGAAACTCTACAGAGGAGAGTGAAACGCTTTATCTGTATACCTTTTGCGATCATTATCAACCTCTTCATACATGACCTCCGGAGAGTCTTCATACATTTTACCTTCACATATCATCCTTCACATATGTATTCTCGAAGTTCAATCAAATATATCTTTATCTGCTTAAATCGAATCAGCTTTAAGCTGTATTCCACGTGCTACAGGGTAGGCAGAGGTCACCTAATGTCAAGACACTCCGAAAAAAAAGAAATAAAAATATGAATGGGGTTCGAGTAGGGATCGAACCCACAACTGTCGCGTTACAGCCCTTTATTACGACGGCCTAAGTCTGCTTATTATATTATTAATGAAAAACGCTCTAAACAGTTTAAAATTCTATAGAAATATATATTACCTAATAAAAAAAAACGTACAAAAAGGAATCGCTCGCTAAGTCAATTAAGCGCGATAAAACGTCGCTTAACCGTCGCAGCATCTTAATTGCATCTCCCTTTCATCTCAAAATCCTAAAAACAATACATCCTATCTTCTTTCCAATGAATAATTTTCTTATCAAAGCGGGTTTTTGTTTAACGCAAATGACCTATTTGAGGCGACGCTCAACACCGCAGGACCAATTTCCTTGGTTTAAAAAAACAACTTTTTAAACCCATCCTTATAAAGGGTTAACGTTGAAGTAATCGAGTGTCATTATCCGACTATGAATAAATTACACAAGTTCCACGCTTTGTATGGGTGGTGTGAGTGATAAGTTGTAGAGGATTGGTCGATTAAAATTTGTGATCGTATAATATTATAAATGTAATACGAGTATATGGTGCTAAAGTTAATCGTCATCGTGATCACAGCCAATTTATATCCACTAATGGATATAAGTTTTCTATCCAAAGCATCTCTACGATTCGATCTTGCGCTGCCCACATCCAGTGGATATCCACAATCTGGTCAATATCGTGGGTATCCATTGGATGTCAGTTATCGGTCTACCTCGTAGATCTGTCCACTGAGCATCATCTGGTTCATGGTTGCCACTCGAAAACTTTTATGTCCTGAAGGTCATTGGTCCTCCGTGCTTTGTGTTGCACCCACTGACCTTCAGATGAGCAATTCTTTGAGCAATGGTGGTTAATTTTGTTCTTTTACAGACATGAACAGGATAATGGCTGTTTTTGAGAAAGTTACTAATTTTAATATGAAATATCTGTAAGAATGTTATTTTGTACAATATTTCAAATAATTTGTTGCAAATATTAAATATACTCGTAAAGTAAAAAAATCCAAAATAAAAATAAATATATCTAACGTAACGAAAACATAAAAAAACGCTCTAATGTTGTCACTTAGCCCTCAATTTACGCCTTAACATGAACTCGGAGCGAACGAACAAATTCCACCATTATATCGCGCTCCTCTGTAAAATTGTCCCGGACTCGAAGCGAATTAACTTTGTAAGGCTTTCATAAAAATATTACGCGTAATGTATGGCATTATACATATTTTAGATTCATGCAATCTGGTAAGTGGCGTTGGGTGAGAAATTTCTTTTATGGTTTGGATGAGCCTTTCGTATTTACGCATATCGGATTTTGGGCAGAGCATATTAAAGAATGAGAGATGTATAGGAAATTTGTTTTTTACCGGAGTGCGTTAAAAGAATATGGGTTATGTATATAAAGCTTATGTATTGTTTGGCATACCCTGTAGCCCAAACCGATGCTTGATAATTTTAGTCTTTTACGAATTTAAAGTGTTATCCCACAGTTAGGAAAAAAGAATTACTTCTTAGAAAACGTATATCAAAAATTAAAGAATTTGAGCCCACGTCTCTTGGAAACCGTCCAAGCGCTCTGACCGCTAAGCCATACGTTCCTGTCAATCTACGTCGAAATTATCATATGATTTTTACAATTTATGTTGTTAGCACTCTGTAGCGAGACTTTTACAAATTTCCGCTATATATTTAAACTGATAGCTTAAATAGATATTTTTGATGAATGTCAATAGACAAAGATTTTAATCCTATATAGAAAAATATACGAATTTCTAGTACAAAATAATACGCTTTAAATTTTAATTTCAAGTACAGTGTACAGGCTAGGTTCACTTAATTACTATAATTAAGGAGTTTTTGAATAATAAGTGATTGCTGAACGAAATTTCCACCACGCTTTTAATAGGCATAATTTATTTCAGCTGCAAAAAGTAGGTCTATCTTTGTTTTGTTTAAAATAGTGTAATGACTTGTATGATAGAGATAACGTTCATCGTTAAAGTGAAATATAATAAGCGACTCATGGGAATTAAAAATGTTCTTAGTTTATGACGTTTCAAGCGTGACATTTCAGCACTAATCACTTCCTCAAAATCACGTTTTTATGGAGAATTTTTTTTTGTATTGATAGCATTTAAAAAAAAAGATCCAGTTAAAACATTGGTAGACGGAGGCAACCTGGAAACCTACTGTTATTACACTTTATTCCTATAAAGATACTTTCATTCTCCACTTTATACTTACGTCCATTCTATAATAAACGAGCCTTTACCTGCGGCTTCGCCCGCGTCGGAAAGTGGAAATAATTAAAGTATGAGCATGACGTAAGTGCTGAAGGTAACTCTAACCGTATGTACAGAGGTACAGAGGGTAACAAATCTAAAATATTATAATGAATGAACTTGGAGGGGAGGCTCTTGAATTCGTCTTACTTAAGCGAGGAAATGACAATATTTTTGAAGATAGGTTCTCTCTGAGTGCAGAACCCACAATCATCGCGTCAACTATCAGACCCTGACATAACATATTGTGCTACTAACCTTTTTAATAAATCACAACATAATATTTCAGTTTTAAAACTCAAACTAAAATTTAAATAGAAAAAATCAATGGAGTCCCTTAAGAATTAAACGTTATTGGTATAAGGTGACTCAATATATTGAGAACAAACTCACCGTTGACCTGGAAAATTAAAATCTACCGTATTATATAGATGTTTAAACGCGCTCAGATTCAGCTTATATTTAATATTTTTATTTTATTTCCCTGTAACTCGTGGAAAGTGGAGAACGGAAGTGTTTCAATAAGAACGGAGTGTCTTAACACTAGGTTTCCAGGTTTTCTTTGGCTAATTTGAAATGTGCTGGATACAGCTTGAAGCTAATAAAACCTGTATACATATATCCTTCATTGAAGCGTAGTGATAACAAATTGTATAAGAGAGATAATGATAAGTTATTCCGATTTCTTGAAGGCAATAGCTTTAAATAGTAATATTGTAATTTATTTTTAGCTATATGCTCTATCAAGCGTAGTATGGAGAGGCAAACTAGTGCTTAAATACTCTATTTACACTTTGCGGAACACAATGCCGCGCTTTGTCTTGTTACCAAAGGGAACCAACGAAAATAATTATTTCCTTCGAGTGGGAATCAAACTCACAATCGTCGCGTCTTCTGTGCCGCCGCGCCACAACGGCAAATATTGAAACTCGAATATTGAAAATATTGAAAATACTTTTAACAAATTCAATGAAATTCTCACGAAACATGATTTTCACAACTGTATAAGGCCGTCGTGGCGCAGCGGCACAAGGGTGTGATTGTAACGTGACGGTTGTGGGTTTGATCTCCACTCGAGGAAGTGAAAGATAGATATTTCCATTTCTTCTCTCTGGTTTTGAGGCAAAGCGCGGCGATGGCGCCACTCAACACGCAATACCTCCAGAATTCGGCAGAAAGTGATAATCCGAGTGTTTTAACACTTTCGCTCTGCCTACCCTGCTGTGTGCAGGATAAAGCGTGAAGTTGAAGCTGTAAAAGGAATTGAAATTTTAACCGCAATACTTAACTATATAAGTAACATTTTCATATAATATAAGATTAAGAAACTTATATAAGAAAGGACTTTTTATTAAAGCTTCTTCAATTAAGCTAATTTAAGCATTTCAATAAAATGTGTTACACTCGATCCAGACAGAACTCCCTCTGTCAAGTAAAATATGTATATATCTTTTTCTTTAACGTTTTCTTACTATTGTTCAGTCGCCGACTTTACAAGTGGGCTTCGTGTTATGAATAAATTAGAAAAGTTCCTTGTAAGTTCGCTATGTGGCCATGAAGAATGTTATAGGAGGAAGTATGGCTTAGTTAAAAATAAGAAAATTTTTCATATTTCCAGCATTTGGAAAGCAATAAGTATTAAAGTTTTAAAGTTAAAATAGCGTTATTGCCTTAAGTCAGTCAGAGGCACAAACGTGTGACTGTAAGCATGATATTGGGGATTCGATTCCTAGTCGAGGCAAGGTAAAACTTAATATTACCATTTTTTGCTCTGGGAACTGAAATCTGTCGTAACATATGGTTCCTAAATAACTACTAACATTACTACTAACATATAGTTTCCGGCTTCCCTGTTAGGTACAGGGAACCTTGCCTTTTTTGACATTTTTAAAGTATTTTTTATATGTACACTAAGTAAAGGAAAATATTAGTAATATATAATAATTTGAATGCAACGAGATTTGCACTTGCAAATTCCAAGAGGTGCGGAGTCCATGTCTCTAACCAGGCTGAAAATAGAGATCCAAATATAAACTTCTCCCTTTTTATTTTACGAACGAATTGTAATTTGTATACTGTATCCCGTTTATAATAAGGTAGGAAAAGGGAACCTTTTGTTAAGATTCTCCGTTTCTCACGCACTGCCTAATTCGGGAAATTCTGTGACTCAATCTCACATCTTGTATAACTAAAGCACGGGAACGCTAATAAGTCACTTCTTTGAATGAAAATCAAACCCACAACCATTGCGCTTACAGCCAGTTACCCCATTATAAAATTAACTTTTTCCAGTAAAGTAACGATCCAAATTCTAAAGTAGTTTGCCACTTGGCCATCTCGACTTAATTATAACATTTTACTCGTATGCAATTTCTTTTCCTGGGAACGCTATATATCTACCAAGTTCTGGCTCGACGCCCAAGTTTTCATACTATCTCTACACACATCATAATTTATTGTACGAACTCCACTTTAAAATGGGATTTAATTTTATTTCCATATATGTCTCTGCATTTTGATTGTAGTTTAGTTTATTAGAATGGCTGTTGCTACTTTAGTGCAATTTTGTTGGGATCGATTATTTTTGAGGCCAGTGGAAACGTGCAGCTGAAGATGCGATAGTTTAAGGGTTCGATTCCTACTTGAGGGAATTGAATATTTCATATTTTCATTTTCTCGCTTTCAAACAAAGCATTTCGTCTCAAAACGCAACTTACTGGTAAGTGTATCTTCACACTAGGTTCCACACAAGGTTCCCGCAATAGCAGGCTTGCGGGATACAGCATGAAGTTAAAAAAATTGGATGGTTCTCAAAGAATAGATTTTACTTTTTATCTTCATGGTTAAGGTAAAGTTGATTTTTTTAAAATTTATTCCTGTATTCAAAACTGTTCTAATACTCTGCTTCAACGTAACGAGTTCGATAGTTTTGATTGTTTCACGAAAACAAATCCAAAAGTTAGATTTGTCTAAATTCCTGATAACCAGTTCTGTGGACTATTTTATAGGTGTGTGTATTTACGAGTAGAAGTTGATTTATAAAATATTTTATTATTTATATACATTTTTTTTGGTTTCACGATCTATCCCGTACAAGCAGGGTAAGTAACGGGAACCTGGGAACCTTGTGTTAAGACATTCGGTCCCTATTAACACACTTTCGTTTCCCACTTTCCTCCGAATTCTGGAGGCATTGTGTATTAAGTGGTAGAATTCAACATCACGTTTTTGCCTCTTTACCAGAGCGAGAAAATTACCATTATAAATATTTCATCCTCGCGACTGTGAATCGAACCCCCAACCAATATTAAATAATAAAATATTTTTATACAACTTGTAGACCGTTATGTTTCACATTTTTCTCCTTAAAACAATACCTTGTTTAGGATACCTTGGTAGGATGTTTCCCATTTTCCACCCGATTTTAAAGAAGATAATTCATTCAACTGGGTGGGGATCGTAGGTACGATTCTACCTTATAAGAATGATATGAAAGTTATAAAACAAAAAAAAACGTAAAAAAATTGTTGTAGTGAAAATTAAATAAAAGTACGGACCACGTGTCCGTAGTGTTTAGTTGAAATATATTATTATGTAAAAAAATATAAGAACACTAAGCTATCCTTGCCCACCGTGGTAAATGCGGACTATAACTGAAAATTAGACCTTTAATCTTTCTCTGGAATAAAATATAGTTAAATACATTTATTAATTGGCAAGCTTTAAAACTTTATAATAAAATTCTTCTAATTAAGCTTTTAAATCTAAAATATACAGAACTAACGAATCCAAGCGGTATTTCCAAATTAAAACGGCAAAATTTCCGAATAGAGCGCGCGTGTCACTGATCAATGAAACTTGAAATTGTTCGTTTTGAACTGAAAGCTCTGGTAGACATGTCGGTCAGCGCGAGGCAAAAATATCTTATATATGTGTGTGTACGTTGATACACACTTTGATAAAGGTAGACAGACATTCGAATTGTTATATTTTCAATTATTCTTAGGGTTCCGCACCTCCAAAGGTCAAAGTGGAACCCGAATAGTGCCACATTATTGTCTGTCTGCCGCGACCATTCAGATGGAGGCTGTGTGGATGTATCAAGCTGATATTAATATAAAAAAAAATAATATATGGTATCTTGAAGCAAATGAAAATCAAGCTTCGAAAGCAAAGCAATCTAAAGATTAGGATTTTCGCTGCATTTTCTATATAATTGGTCGCGTCATCCAAACCTACAGGGTACTTCCCGTGAACCTATAGCTATGAAATACAACGTACGTAAAGTTGAGGCCAGTCGTGTGCAGAGGCACAATAGGTTCGTATCCATACAGAGGAATAAATATATTTAAATTACATTGCTCTGTTAGACAAACCACGTGTTTGAGTACCTCTACTTGTCTCACAATCAAGTTCAACCATTCGGTGTTTTGATAACACAAAAACTTAAACTTAGCTTCATGCTTTATTCCTAGCGGGATAGTTAGAAGAGAACAAATGGCCAAACGCTACGATAAGTATTTAATACATGTATTTAGTGAATGTAAAATACAAGTACATACAGCCATTAAAAATGTTATTCTTATACGAGTATACAGTCACGTGGACACTTAATTAACCTATGTTTACGAATCTGTGCTCGATTTACGAGCTATTCGATTTTAATGACACTAATAAATTGAAGTGCAAACTTTGGTTAATTTCTGTAGTTTTTAGTGTTTTTAATTGAGAAAGCTGTGTACTCTAGAACTTTATTTCTTAAGCATACTTTGATTTAGGCACACAGAGTCAAACTAATACAAAACTCAACTTCACTCTGTATCCCACACAGCAGGGTAGGTAGAGAGGGAACCTAGTGTTAAGACACTCCGTTCCCCACTTTCTGCCGAATTCTGGAGGCATTGCGTGTTGAGTAGGTATCAGAACTCAACGTCGCGCTTTGCCTCGACACCAGAGCAAAGAAACGGAAGAATAATTTTAAATAAATAGCATAAAACTAGATTAGGGTAAAAAAAAATTAAAGCTTTTTATAATTAGAAAAAATATAAGTAGACGCTAGGGGCTAACACAACCTGCCCCTACTTTCCACCCAATTTTCAAAATTCAAATCGTGAAAATGAAAATGTTGCATATAAAATCATTCTTTCGAGTGGGGATTTAACCCACAACTCACTGCTACCCACAAAATTATTATATTCAAATTCAAATTCATAATCTCCATGTAGATACACCGTTCCCACTAAGTAATCTCCCACTTATACCACACGATACAGACGTATTACATTATTCAGCCGATAGATATATCGTATTAAGAGGTTTTAACTGACATCTAATAGTGTAATGAAATAATGTATAAAGCTGCTGTTAGTACCGTTATCAGGCAATCTTGATGTAATCCGCGCTCAGATTGCATTTCCTTGATTGCAACGAGCTTTGAGTAGTCGGGGAGCTGACGCTTACCTAGATACCGTCAGACTGCAGTGGGTTTGACTTAAACTGCTTTGATGGCAAGGCGAAACGCGGCGTTGAGTTCCGCCATTTTATACGTAATGTCTCGAAAAATGAGCGGTATGTGGGGCAAAGGTTGTCTTAATACTAAGTTTTCTTTATCTAAATATGGGATACGGTGTACAACTAAAAAGAAGATAAAAGAGAGTTTGTTCCACCATTTCAAGAAAAATTGTTATTTTTTACCATTTTGCTCAGTAGAACTTTAATTCTTAAGTAATTCTTAAGGAACACCTACCTTGCTTTCATATAATTCATTTCAGTTACATAAATAATGTAAGATTTTAATATTTTTCTTATAAGCCAAAAAAAAATATTAAAAATATACGTTTTATACAAGAATACATTTATTGGTTTTTATATAAAAAATAGTCAACATAAAGTTATTTAAAATGGTAAATATAAAAACATATTATATGCCAAGTGTAAATATATTTATTATATGTAAAGTCACATACATAATAATATGTAAAACAAGCTCCTGTACTAGCTCTGCCTTTCAAGCGTACACAAGACGGGTGTGCACACATGGTACTTACGCTCTGCTGGGACTTAAACAGGATCGAGGCTAGGAGCCTGTTAGGTTTCATTAGAATCAAATAAGACTTGCTTAATAATTTAACAAACGCAACTGGCTTAAATTATTCTCTTTTTAACCGACTACGTCGAAGAAGTTTTTCGGATACGCATCTTTTCCTGGTAAGGTAAGGTTGGTTGGTATGCAACGCAAAGTAGGCGTAGGAAATTTTTTTGTCTTACTCGCATTCGGGCTTAGACCATAGGCATACGGACCAACACAAGGACGGAGCTACAAACAGCTTCCAGTACTACTGAATCTTTCAAAACTAGTTAGGTGATGTATAGTGGAGTATCTTACTATATCCATTGCATCTTCTTGCATTGACGTTTCTTTTTCCCATAGCGTCTACTAAAAAGGTCGTTTTATGATTACAACAAAGAACAGTTGATTTCTAATTGATCAATTTAAAAAAAAATTAAATCAGCTTCACGCTGTATCCCGCACACATCAGACAGAGGGAACCTAGTGTTAAAACACTCCGTTCCCCACTTTCTACTGAATTTTGGAGTCATTGCGTGTCGAGTGGAGTGGTGGTTGAACTCAATACCGCGCTTTGTCTCGACACCAGAGCTAAATACTCTACTTCCTCGAGTGGAGATCGAACCCATACTCACCGCGTTACAGTCACACTCTTGTTCCGCTGCGCCACGATGGCCTCTTAATTATAACATTATAATAGAGATTATTTATTTCATATTATTAAAAATCACCAATATCATTTCAAAACACCTACAATCGGTCATCAGTCATTAGTTCTAAAATATTAATCCCTTATTAATAATACTTAATCCTTAATTATTAATATTTAGTCCTCAATGCTCAATCTCTCCGCCAATCGCTTATCCTTAATTATAATGTACGGTAACCTAAAAAAGGCTTTATAACATAAAAAAAGAAAAAAGTAAGTGGTTTTCCTTACAATGAATATATTTCAGTAATAACATTCATGTAGCGTCCGACAAAAAGAATCCAGGTCATCTAGAAAATTACGTCGTTGTACAAATAAATAACCTATTACAATATATTTTATAAAATATAAGAATGATTGTCGCAAAGCAGCTTTGAGGCTTGTCGTTGTTAATGTATGGATTACTTTTATTGCTCTTTTGTATAATATTATTGGAATATACAATAAAATATATATTATAGCTTTATTTTAATATGTTTGGTTAAATATAAGCTAGCTATCGCCCGTAGCTTTGTCTGTGTGGACTTTAAGACGACAAGTTGAAAACCCCTTTTTTTTCTTGCAGTCCATAAATGTGAGCCAAGGCAAGGTGTTAATTTCCCCTACTCAATACGCAATGCCTTCAGAATCGTCGAATTATCTTGATGGGAACTGAGTGTCTTAATATTAGGTTCCCAGACTTCTTCTGTCTACCCTGCTATATGTGGGTTTGAATTACATTGACAGAGTTAAGTTAAAAATATGTCCGCAAACCTTATCAAACAAGAGGCCGTCGTAGCGCAGCGTCACAAGGTATGACTGTAACGCGACGGTTGTGGGTTCGATTTCCACTCGAGGAAGCGAAATATTTACTTACGTTTATATTTCTTTGCTCTGGTGTCGAGGCAAAGCGCAGCGTTGAGTTATGCCACTCAACGCGCAATGCCTTCAGAATTCTGCAGAAAGTGGGGAACAGAGTATCTTAACAGTATGTTCCCTCTGTCTACCCTGCCATGTGCGGGATAAAACGTGAAGCTGATTTTCTTATCAAATAATTAAAATTCATATAAATCTCAAATGACAAAATACAAAGAGTAGATATAACAAAGAATGAATCAATAAATTTTCTGAATCATTCACAAATAATTGGTAATGTTTTCTAAAGACGATAAATCTTGAAGGATACCGTGTATACAATTAAAACAATAGGTTTGTACTGAATTTATGGTATGAAGGGCCGAGGCCTAGCAAAGGCATTTGAGGCAGAAAGGATACACGTTTCTAAGGGATAGGATAGGATGGCTGGTTGGAATTCTTAACAGATTTTATTACCGCTTACATTGCAAATACATTGTTTTGCCACATTTCTGACGGAGTGCGTGGCTGTGTGTTATTCGAGTGGAAATATTCTTGTGTGTTTCTTCGTGCTTGTGAGAAATAAATGAAAATTAATGAAAATTCATAATATTATTTAAGAATTATTTAATTTTGCCTTGGTCAATATATTAAATTAACCAAGGCAAAGCACATATGCTGTCCATGGTCTGAGCTCGAGCTAACTCTGACCTCTTGTACAGTGAGCTGCATTAAAACGGTTAACGTAATAATTATGTATAGATTATTCTATACATAACATACAAATATAATTGGAGTATTTGTGTTATCTTTATTGAGGCTAGTCGTGGGGCAGTAGGGTTCCATCTCCACTCGAGGAGATGAAATTATTTTTTTTTCATTTCTTTGCTCGAGGTCGTTGAGTTCTGCTACTAAACACGCAATGCCTTCAACATTCAGGAGGATATGGGGAACGGAGTGTTTTAACATAAGGTTAACTCTGCCTACTATGTGGTCTGCAGGATAGAGCGTGAAAATGATTTTGATGTAGAAGTGATATAAATAACTGTTTTAAAAATCATTAGTAATTATATTAGTTCTTAACACCATGCTTAAACACAAAGGATTTTAAAATATTCATTCCTGAGTGGAAATTGAACCCACGACCTTCACGACCTCAACAACTTACGTTATATTATAATAAGTACATATTCATTATAAATATATCTTTTACTGCTCTTTGAGTTCTAAAGTAGAAACAGACTCTAATATAAATAAAAGTTAATGGAGTTATTCTCATGCATTTGAAATCATTTTTTTATGAAACTAAATACTTTTTATACAATTTTATATTTATTCTAGAAAAAGTTGAACATTGTCGAAGTGAAATATTATAACGTCGTGGTAAACGTGTGACTGTAAACGCGACGGTTATCGATTCGATTCCCAATCGAGGGAAGGAAATATTCAGTATTTAAATATTCCGCTCTAGTAAAGAGATTGATTGAACTGTGTTATCGTGGCCGAGTAGTGCAGTGACACGCAATATTTATAGGTTCGGTTTTCATTCGAGAAACATTTTATATTTAATTTATTTACATTCACTGTCTTTGGTCAGATAGCGCAGCGTTGAGGCCCGTGTGTGTTACGTTATGGCAGGACTCAACACTGAGCTTCTTGTTCTCAGATTGTGTAAATAAAAACAATTACCCTAAGTGGGTATCGAACCCACAACTGTTACACACATCGACAGTATTAAAATTAAATTAAATCAGCTTCGCGCTGTATCCCGCACCAAGCAGAGAACCTAGAGAGAAGAGGGAACCTAGTGTTAAAACACTTCGTTCTCCACTTTCTGCCGAATTTTAGAGGCATTGCGTGTTGAGTGGCAGAACTCAACGCCGCGCTTTGCCTCGACACCAGAGCAAAGAAATGGAAATATAAACGTAAATAAATATTTCACTTCCTCAGTGGGGATCGAGCCCACAACCGTCGCATTACAGTCACACGCTTGCGCTGCTGCGCCACGACGGCCTTAACAGTACATTTCCTCATATACCGCTAAATGCGGGTGTTTAATATGAAACAATACAATGAATGTAATTCGAGCATGATAGCACGAAAACAGCTGAGACGACAAACCTCTTAGAGCAATCACATGCTTCAGTGATCTGCAATCTGCAGTATGTTGGAACCAATGTAAATTAATTACACAGCGTTCATATAAATATTCATACATGCATACAAATATATATAATATTTATAATATAAGGAATTTATTGCAAATAACTGGGTATACAATCGGAACTTCCTTCCGTACCCCAAGCTTTATAAAGACATTGCGTGTTGAATGGCAGAACTCAACGCCGCACTTTGTCAAGTCAACTGCTAAGCCTACCGAGTGTGAATTCGCTGCGTAGCGCTACATTTATTTGTTATTAACCTTTAAAGTACCGACTGCTAGAATGTCTCCCCTAATTTAAGCAGTAAATTACTTGATTGTATATGTATTAGATATTTTTTTGGTGTAAATGCTTATATTTTTCGATACGGTATTCTTTTTATGAAGTATAAATATATATGTATATATTTATACTTCATAGAAAGAATACTTTGCTCACCTATATCAATCAAGCCATCGTATGTCATTAGGCTGACAAAAAATAAAAAAAAAATTACATTTGTGGAGGCAAAATCTAGTATTAAGAATATATATTTTAGATATACGAGTATATCCGAAAACGTTATACAAATGGACGGATAAATAACTATAGCACTTACCATCTCCAGGCATCTCATTGTTCTAGGAATGTTCGAGAATATTCCAATATAAATTAAATTTAATATTTATCATTCAAGGCTGTCTCGGGAGACCTTAGGTTTTTGTTACAATACAATACGAGTATATAATTTATTAATAACATATAAAAATAACATATATTATTATAACTTTTGAGTAAACTTTTGAAGGCATATTGTTCATCTCTCTTCTTTTGTCCCTTTCTCTTATTTTATATATATTTTTAGCCTGTATCCCAAATATAATAGATAGGCAGATGGGGCATACAATTAAGTTATTTTAATGCAAATGTATTATCTTAATTTATCATATGAAAAACAGTTCCATTTTCCAATTTCCGTCAAATTGTGGAGGCAGTGTGAGAGCACTTGGCGGAACTCAACGATGTACCTTTTTCTTCGAATGAGAATGGAACGCACAACCTGTCTCGCCTACAATCGCACGCTTATGCTTCTGGGTTTTGCAATATACAATAATAGCTACCTATATCTGGATGAATTCAAGATTTAGTTGAAGAAAACCTTTAAAAATAACATTTAATATTGATTTTATGTAGATTTTTTACGCGATGTTAATTTTATTCGACTGTAATAAAATTTTGTTTAAATGTATTGTAGTGTGACGATATTTATATATCAATAATAAATAATAGTAACTTCACGCTGTGTCCCATAATATATTATAGAATATGTAGGGATTACCTAGCGTTATGACACTCTGTTCTCTATTCTTCGTCCAATTTTTCTTTGCTTATTGAGTAGGGAAGAAATATTTTTTTTTAGTAATTAGTGGACGCGCGCAGCTTCGCCCGCTTATTACCCTTAGGGGTGAATTCTAATAAACCATGAACCATGAAACACGTGTTCAATTGATTATTTTTAAGAGAATTTAAATTTTATAAAAATCGGTGTCGATTTAAAAGAAATCCATACAAACTGTCAAGTCAGTCAGTCAGTATACCTTATACATATATATATATATATATATATATATATATATATATATAGATTACTGAATATTGTAGAACAATAATAACAATCGATTAATTCTTTCGCGTATTGTTATTTTCTTAACTGTAACTTATGTAAATGAATGTAACTCACAAAATTAATGAATAATAATTTACTTTTTGAACCTCTTTATGCGATAATTGTGGATTCGATGCCCACTATTATTTAAAAAACGCCGCAGCGTTGAGTTCCGCTACTGGCAATGGCTCGAATTTAGGCTAAAAACGGAGAGCATAGTATCTTAACACTTACTTCTACCTACCTTTTCTGCTATGAGACTATTTTTCTTCTTTTTTATTATTTTATTCTTTATGTTGGATCCTTCACATAACGCTATTGCGTGTTGACTGATAACCAGAGCGAAGTAATGAAAATAATCCAATCTCCACCGTGAAAATCGAATCCAAAACCGTCGTGCTGACAGTGCAACCCTGTACCACGATAGCGTCATAAATTTAAACTTAATGTCACATTTAATTTAATTTTCACTTCCAAACCATTCATAAGGCGTCTTTTTGTTCCAGGTACTTCAATTACTGATAACATTCAGCCCACATGGTTATAATTCGTCTATAAACTTGCTGAAACATCTCAAGCGTTGGACTAGGAATAGCAATTTGCATAATTAAATCTTCAGGACCCAATTCAGATGTAGACGTCGATTGTGTATGTACGTTGATAAGCACATTACTCCTTATCGGTCTCTATGATCTCCGAAACCAATTTCGTAAGGTTAAGTACCTGATGCTAACCAAATATGGAAAATATAGATTGATATTCATTAGACCGAAGTGATGAAATGGGACAGTGGTTGAAGTAAGTTCGGTTTCCAAAGTAGTTAATAGAGGCCATTAATAATATTGGGCTTGTAATCGATACATTTAAGTGCTAACAAATTTAAATTGAATTTGAAAATTTTCCTGACCGTGAAGCGGACAAAGCCTGAACTAAGCGTCTATATTAAGCTGTATCCACATTTTGTCACTTTGGCATTTTTTATTACAAATAAAACTATTTATTATAATCTAAAAAGATAAAAATAATCTTTGCGTTAACACGAAACTTAATATAACCGAATAGAACTTAATTAATTAATAGTGCTATTAATTGGCTTATCAGTAATCTGGACGTAGATAAACCATGCGAGGGATTTTGATGGAGGGCGTCAAGACCACGAATTGAAATTCTGGTAATAATAGCTCAATAGAGTAACTTAATTGAGGTCGTTCGTGGTGCAGTGGTACAAGTGCGATAAGTTTTGAGTTCGTTTCCCAATTGACAAAGTGAATTATATAATAGTTTAACTTCCTCACTCAGTTAACAATTTTCCAGACGCAATGTTTAAATATTGAACGAAAATTGCAGGAAAGAGCATAGTTTGAGAAACGCCTCGTTACCGTAGGTTATACCTGGTCCTTCTTAAAAATGAAATCATTATAAATGGAAAATATCATACATTTAAAGCAGAATAATAAAAGTCGAAGATACGATAAGCTAAAAAAAATTGCTAGTCCATTATCGTAGTCAGCTTCAGTATATCGTATCAGGGAAGCCAGAGGGAGATTAGTATTTAAGCTTTCGGGTCCCCACTTGTCACCGAATTCTGGAGGCTCGCATGTAGAGAAATGCAACTCTACGCCGAGCTTTGCCTCGATACCAGGGCAAAAAAATTAAAATATTAATTATTTCATTTCCTCCAGTGAGAATCGAAGCCACAGCCTGTCACGTTTACAGTCACACGCTTGTGCTCCTCTACCGCGACTAATCTCTCTATCTCTCTCTTATTAATTTAAATGTGTGTATCAGTTTTAGGATTACATTAATACATCGCTTTCTATAAAGTAATAATCCCTGTAACGGTGGTAAGCGGATATTCTCGAACTCATTAAAATCGGCAAAGAACGGTCGCCGTGGATTCTGGCTGACGGCATTGGTCCCTAATTCTGTTGATGAAATTCAACCCACAAAATCGATTCAACTTTGTTTCTATTGATGCTGTTCAAAGGTTTATTTGAGCTGTCCTGTCCTTATGGAACAGTGGGTTTTGGGTACAGGAATGTTAATTGTTAGAATTGGGTTTTACTTTTTTTTTTCTAATATAGAATTACCAGTAGACACAAGAACTTTTTTTTATGGTGTAAGGAAACCTATAAGAAATTAATAATGAAATAAGGGATCAGTGTCGCAGGAGCACAAAGTGTCACTGTAAACACGACTGGTTGTGGATTTGATTGTTACTCAGGAGAGTGGAATATATATTTTTTTTTCACTTCTAGCTCAGGCGAAACGCGACATTGAGTTCTTCCACTCTTTACGCAATGCTGGAGGCATTGAATTAAACAAAAATTCGGGAACGAAAGTGTCTTATTGGGAGCGGAGCGTCTTAAAACTAGGTTCCCAGGCTCCCTCTGTCTTACCGTGCCATGACTTTAAAGATTGGATCACAGCAGTCAAGCTTTATTATACGAAGTTGACAAGGGAAAACAAATAAGTCAAATCTCTCTCAATATATTAAATACAACTAGGAATATTTCATGTCAGACTTTCTAAAAAAAATTCTTAATCTTACTTAACAAGACACTTGTTTTAACGAAAATTGCAGTGATGATGTACATATAGATGTAAAGACATTCAGACACACATGATAAATATGCAGAAATTCCGTACTTTTCCATTGGATAAAGGAACCCCAAAAACAAACCAAATCTGAAGAACCAATCACAAGAATCCCCTAATTATTTACATGAATGGTGAAATATTGAAATTCCCCACCACCGTCTAACCCAATAGCCGGGGACCGTCCTAAAATGGATTTACAATTCCAACGTTGTTATAATCAAGTAATATTGGGATCAATTTAACAAAACATGACTTAATTATAAAGGGCTGGCGGTATTAGAGGACACTCGTCGGTGTAAAGATATCTCAAGATATTTATCTTTTTCTTTACTATGAACATGGAAAAGAGAAACCGTCGTGATGCGGCACAAAGTCGCTTCGTACTTAGTGATCAATTACTATGTATTTTCACTTGTATAGAAAATAAAAAAAATACTTTAAGGCACTAAAAGATATCTTTATGCATATACTCGAGGTATAAATGTACATAGTATTCAAATATACGTTCGTTCGTCGTATCTAAATATTTGAAACAAACATGATATGGTATTTGTTTATGTAGTATTGCAAGGATCTGGATCTGAGCAGCTTCTATGTAATGAGGATTTAATAATATAGGCTGCGTTATATTAAATATTTTGTCTATGATAGGCAAAGGGAACTTAGTGCAAAGACACTCTGCTTTTCGACCATTTTCCGTCGGATTTTGGAGGCATTGCGAATTGAGTGGCGGAACTCAATGCCGCCCTTTGTCATATTGAAGAAATGAAAATTTTAAATATTTAATTTCCTCGAATGAGTAAGTGAGTAATCGGTCGCATTTATCACGCTTCGATATCCACTAGGGTGCATGAATTATTTTAAATTACTCACTTAAGTAATAAGATGACGTGGAGGCAAACATTCTGATAATATTAACGATGTTATGTGTCTTAAGCCTCCTTGGGCCTCCTACAACAGCCTTTTAGATCTCTCTTCTCGCTAAAATTTTAGCATACACTTTACTACCTGAGCTAATCAAACCGATAGTCCTATGGCTTGCGTCTGTCTATCTGTGAACCTTTTAAATATTGAAATTTGTCACCCAAAAAACAAAACAAAAAGAAAGAACACGAAAACCCGTAAAACCAATACTAAACACGAGCATGGAAAAATGATCCCAAAAATTTCTCAACATTAACTGTACTCGCAATACATACAATATTGCTTTTTATTTGCCATCCATCATTATTTCGCAGACTCCGCGCGTCGACACGTCGAAAGCTTTGATATATTATTGGTCGAAAAAATACGCGTACATACATTTTTTTATATCGCAAATGGAGACAGCGTTACTTAGAGAAGCAGTCCTGTAGCATTTCAAAGGTTATTTATTAGGTATTTCGAGATACTTTTTTTTCGTAGGACTTTATTGAATTTCTTTGATTTTATGTTCGAGTTTTATTCTTATTGCCTTATTCTACAAAATTACAATATGGGAAAGAGAACAAAGTCTAAGCAGTTCAGACTGTACGCACAATGGTTGAGTTCGATTTCCCTTCCAGGGAAGCTAATTTTTACTTTATTTTCACTTTTCCACATACATCAGGGGAGGCAGAGAAAGATATGTATAGCACTCCGTTACCTTCTTTACACCCTCTTTTCTAAGCATTGCGGGCTCAGCGACAGATCTCAACGCTACTCTTTATCTTATTATCAGAGTCAAATGAAAATAAATCCTTCCCGGAGTGGACATCGAATCCACAACCGTCTCTTTTAAAATGTGCCATTGCACCACAAAGGCGTCATACATACATATATTGTAATTATCAATCCATAAAAACTCTTTTGTTTGCACGCCGGTTAGCGTTTTGTATGGAACTGTAGGGAACCCACCGGCTGTAATTTACCGAGCGAGGGGTGGCAAGTGACATGGATAAACACGCTCAACAGTAGATAGCTAACTGTACTTTTGCATTTTTTTTATTTCACATTTAATTTATATAGTCGTGTAGTGAGACTGTAAATGCGATTAGTTCTGGGTTCGATACTTACTCGAGGATATGAAATATTTATTTTAATTTATATTGTTGAGGCAAAGCGCGGCGTTAAGGTCCACCACAGAATTCGGGGGAAGTGTGGAATGGAGTGTCTTAGCACTAAGTTCCCTATGCCTACCCTACTGTGTGAAGCTGATTTAATTTAATTTTAGTCTAAAAATATTTATTTGATGTGCCTTTGTTTTATTTGATTGTGAATCGAATTTGTAAATACAAATTCGATTGTCTAATATCCTTTGCAATGCTGATGAATATGGAATTAAATAAACTTAATTTTATTCCGCTTTGTTTGTATTGGAATTTAGAATTTTTTATTTTTGTATATATATTTTTATGTTTATGAACATTAAAAATAACAATGCAATAATCGAGGTGTGAAATAAAATTAAAAGTCCTTTCTCCATTTTCCACTTAGAGTAATTATATATGTACCTTTATATATGTAACTTTTTTATTTTCACGCTCTCTCATGCATATGACAGGGTAGGCAGACAAAGTCTAGAGCTAAGACGCTCCATCCAAATTATAGACGTCCTCCAGTAGTTAGCAGAACAAAATTTTCTGCAATAAGTAACTTTACTCTCCATTTTTCCAATTTAGTGCATTCAACATCACATTAAGTAGGTAAACATGAAATAAACATCTATATAAAATAGCATCCTTCCAACAGAGATTCGAACCCTTACCATCTGATTTCAGTCATATTATTTTATTTATATTGTAAAACTTTGATATTTCTAACCCCATAATTTGTAACATGTGTACTAAAAATAATTTTCGCCATTCCACGCAAGAGGTCAAAGTAGAAATGACAATAACTAAAGAATACGTTGGTGCTATCGTTTCTGTGAATGGGATCTACACACGGACTGTCTTTTGCAATAGTTGCTAACAGTTGTTTCTTTTTAAAGCGTCTTTTTTTATTTTTTATTGTTTAAATTTTAAATATTATCTATGTATTTACACTGTATCTTGTATTTACCAGTGTAGATGTACCAGTGCTAAGACACTCTGCTTCCTGTTTGCCTCTCAATATTTTAAACATCGCGTGTTGAGTGGTGGGATTCAACTTTTATCTCGTTACAAACCAGACTGAGTAAATAAAGGATATTTTATTTCAACGAATGGGAATCGAATCCACAATTATTGCGTTTGCAATCAGACATTATGTCGCTATCACAGCAGGCTCTTTACACGGTAACATTACTAGTATTAATCAACTTTAAAACTTTAAAAAGGCCGTCGTGGCGCAGCGGCACAAGGGTGTGATTATAATACGACGGTTGTGAGTTCGATTCCCACTCGAGAAAATGAAATATTCATTTACATTTTATTTTCATTTCTTCGCTCTGGTGTCGAGGCAAAGAGCGGCGTTGAATTCCGCCACTCCAAATTCAATGCCTTCAGAATTTGACGGAAAGTGAGGAACGGAGTGTCTTAACACTATCTTCCCTCTGCCTACCCTACTATGTGCAGGTTACAATGAGAAAAAAATACGTTAATAAAACAAAAAATAACTAATAAAAATATTTTTCTACTTCATTTCCTAACAACCTCAAAGTAATAATCATAATGACGAATGAACAAGTCGGCGATATCGTATCTGCAAACGGCATCTACACACGGACACACAACAACTGTACCTAACCTACCTAACTCAAAATTCAATATCTAACACGACATTTTGGTGTAAACATCGCGTGACATGCTTAAGTATTCGGTCCAACTTGTGAGACGATGGATTTTTTTAGGTTTTATTGTTTTTTTTTTATTATTTTCAAAAAAAACCTTCCAGCTTCCTGCTGCTTACACAGCAGGGTAGGGAGAAGGAACCTAATGTTAAAACACTTCGTTCACCCGTTTTCACCGAATTTTTCGAGGCACTGCGTGTTGGAACTCAACGCTTAGCTTTTTGTTTTGATAAAAATCGACCCAAAATCGTCGCGTTACCGTAACAGCCCTGTGTCCCTGCGTCACGATGTCTGCTTATTATATTCAGGCACTAAATTTTTTCAAAGGAAATGCTATATACGATGCACCGTTAATATTTGAAACAAGGAAAAAAGATAAAGCCTACTGTAATCGTAGTTCCCAATCTTAATGAGCATAAAAAAAGATTATTAACATTAGTAAAAAGAAATTATAACTAAAGAGTGATTTCGGTTAATACTTCATAAGTCACACGTGGATAGATAGTAAAAAAGCTGAAATGCATTTTTTTATATTTCAACATTGTAGAACAAACGCGCGAACAACTAAATCGCAGCGTTGAGTTCCACTACTAAGAACGCAATATATTATCTGGCTATTTTGTATACACAGTATGCAGGTGAGCTGTGCCACAAAAAAGTTATTGTTATATCAAAAGAAAAAAAATGATGTCGCTTAATCCTCCAACTTGTACCAGAGACAGTGTTTTGTTGCGTCATCGATCATCCTCAAAGCGCTTCGCTCGTAGCGTCGAATATTACTTGCGAGTAAAGTGCAAATGTAAACGCAGTTTCAAGGTTCAAGTACTTTAACGGTGTTCGGAGTTTACTATCTCTACAATCTTGTTCTCATGTAACAGAAATTCTACGAAATAGTTGTGAAGAGAAAATTTTGTATAAGTTTTTCTCGAAACTAAAAGCGTGGGCACAGTGATATATGTATATTTTTAATTGATTATCGGTTCGATTTCAATTGAATTTATTTCTTTCCATTTCCACACATTGGCAGACGAAGCGTGGCGTTGAGTTCAGTCACTCAAATACGTCTTGAAAATTCGGAGAAAAGTTTGAAACAGTTTCGTAATATGAGTTTTGCTGTCTTTTTGTCTACCCTGCTATGCTGATAAATATTTCACAAAATGAACACCATACCCAGAACCATCACTTGTATAATACAACTTACCAATTGTACTAGAATGGCGTTTAGAAAAAATCAAGTAATCTTACTTCTGTTTACAAGACGAGCCTAAATATATAAAAATAATACATAAAAACTTTATGATGTAGAAAGATTATAAAGAAGCCGAAAGAGTCATTGGTTGTATGTAATTTTGAAGAATAACTCTAGATATTGGAAGCCAGTCGCAGCACAGAGGCGTAAATGTGCGACTGTAAACGCGACAGATTGTGGATTCGATTCCTATTCGAGGAAAAAAAATATTAATATTTTCATTTCTTTTTGATACTAAGGTAAACCGTAGATTTGAGTATCGCGCTCAATACACAATGCCTCAAGAATCCGGCGAAAAATGGATAACAGAAATGTCTTAATGGGAGAAATGTCTCAATGGGAGAAACGTCTTAACAGAGTGCCTGAACACTAGATTCTTAGAATCTGTCTGTCTACTGCTAGTGCAGATTACAGCCTGAAGCTAAATAATCTTATCAAAATCCTAATGTATAGCCTCAGTAGTCGCGAGTTCGATCTCATCGGAGAAATATATCATTTTCTTTTAAACGCTCTGGCAAGTCTATAACTAATGAGACTCTTATATGAATCGATATAAATTATCTATCTACTAAAAAAAGTATTTAAAAAGTAACTTTCTTTGAGGTCAGACGTCTGACCTGGGTAAATATTATTGAAGCAATCATTTATATAGAAACTGGGAAATTAATCCCAATATTTGTACATTGTATATATATATTGAAATATATCTCAGCTGAGTTTATATTTAGTTTGATATGAACGTATGTATTGCTTAGTGGTCAGAACATATTGAAGGTTTTTAATAGATTGGTATTTAAATCTTGCCGTTTTATTTTTTTTATGTTTCCTAAAAACATCTTTCTCAATTATGAAACATAATGTATAATAGGTGTTCTTATTTGAATTCTATCACTGTATTACTGTCACGTTGTAACACGTCAATTGCCTATGTAATACATAATGGAGATCTCGTCTCCGAATAAGCTGTAAGAATTTGAGGTCATACCTACATCACGTTTTCATAAAGTCATGTCAGGGACGTAATGGGTGTACGCTTTTAGGGATGATGAGTGATTATATCGATGATATCCTTAATTTTTTGGTTTCTTTTCCTTCTTTTTCGTTATTATTGTCCTGCAAATGTTAATTTTGAAAATTATATTGTAATTTGTAATAGAAAACAAAATAGCTTCACTCTTTTTCAGCATATCAGATTAGGAAAAGAGAATCAAGTTTTGTCCGCTTCCCACAAGAAGTCGAAGTTGCGCGTTGAATAGTATAATTGAATGAAGCACTTTTTCATGTCAAAGGACATATCGTGCTAAATAAATCATCGTGCTAAAACTCCGACTCGGTCTCACGATGAGCTCAAATTTAAATTATATTTTATTTAATATTTAGATACTAATTATTTTCTAAGATATATCGATATATCGCAACATTAAGAGGAAAGCCCGATGTTTTGACGGCAACGTAAAAAATGAACAACCAAATAAAGCATAATGGACGACGCATGGGAATATGCGGTGTGGAGAAACATTGTTCCTTAGGTCTTATGTATGTACGAGTATGTTGAGGCATAAAAGAACATATTTTATGTAGGTCTTGTGGCACAGCGCCTGGTTTTTTTAGGTCCTCGCTATATTCTCCATATGGTAGAATAGTCAGAGGGAACCTGGGAAAAAAGTCACTGAATCGGAGTTGCCAAACAAGACAAAACGCGATATTGAGTAACAGAATCTAGAATATGAACAATGTCACGAGTTCAAAGGAAAAATTAAGTGCAAAACTAATTTTCCCCTGCCCACTCTATGCGGATATATAATGTTATGCGGGATATAGCGTGAAGCTGAAGTTTATATAACAAGAGTAAAAGTATGACCCCACAAACACCACAGTGTAATAGCTATGATTGCGATTTAAGATTTTGAACTGCCTTTCCCAGTAAATGAATAAAGGATTAACTTTTGTTTAAGTTTTATATATAATCTGCTTAACACAGAAAATTTCTTGTTTGATGCTGTTTGCTAGAATTGTGCGGCGTTAAAGGTCACCTTTGTGTTCAGTAGCTGTAGATCTTTCGTTTTAGTTAGTTACGGAATTCTTGAATGTAAGGCTAGAGTCAATGTTGATCTAATATTGTCTAACATTTAGTTAATCTTTTGTTTTAATGTTGCGATCTACCCGCAAGATTTTTGTTTAAGTTCTACGCTGTATATAGGTTTCCATGTTGAAAATGAAAATCTGTTTGTTTGTTTGTATCGAATAAGCTCAAAATATACTGAGCCCAATTCTCGGGATATTCGGAGACGGAAATTTAAGTCGCGCTTTGCATTGCTACTAGAGTGAGCAAATAAAAAAATATTTAACTGCCCCCAAAGATAATCGAATCTACCACCGTATTTATGTAATATACTTTGTATTCTTTCACTATTAGAAAGCTATATAATCAGGAAGTAATAGTCTTTAATTTATTTCGATAAAACTTTAGCATGTGGAAATAAAAATAGATTTTGCTAAAAGTCTTACATATTTCTTTTCTTCGCGTGTGCTCTCTAAGT
>DWGR01000276.1:0-25813 GCA_018247715.1 Heliconius burneyi
ATGCTGATACTGGGCGCGGCTGTAAGAGGGGTGTTCTGAAAGACTGGCGATACGATAAATGGGGTTTTTTTAGTGGTTAACGCGCAAACTTGTGTCTTCAGGGGGTTAAATTGAACCAAGTTCCTTTTACCCCATGAAGAGACATTCTCGAGGGATGTCTCAACAGAAGACACAAGTTTATTTCGGCACTGGTCAGCGTTTTTCCGAGAAAGATTTGCACGGCCAGAGTAAACAGCGTCCATTGTGCTATCATCCGCATAGCAATGAATGCTAGAATCATCTAACATGTCATTGATATGCAGAAGAAACACTGTAGGCGACAGCACGCAGCCTTGGGGAACACCGGCGTTCACGGGCATAAGTTTGGAGCAAAAACCGTCGACAGCGACCTTGATGCTGCGCCCAGTGAGAAAACTGGCAATCCACTTGCATAAATTCTCGGGAAGCCCATAGGATGGGAGTTTCGCAAGGAGCGCCCCATGCCGTACTCGATCAAAGGCCTTCGCCATGTCCAAACTAACTGCCAGGCCCTCTCCCTTACTTTCATTAGCCGCAGCCCAACGGTGGGTTAGGTAAACCAGAAGATCACCGGTTGAGTGACTATGGCGGAAGCCATATTGACGGTCATTAATCAATCGGTGATCCTCTAGATAAACCAAGAGCTGGTTATTGATGATGCTCTCCATGATCTTTGAGAGTAGGGAGGTGATGGCAATAGGCCTCTAGTTAGATGGATCGGAACCATCGCCTTTCTTCAATAGGAGGATGTGACTATAATCGAGATATTTGAGGGTTAATTTCCCTAAGAAAAATATAGAGCGAACTAGTACTAGAAGGTCTCATTGTCACAAATAATTAAATATATTGTAGTTGTATAAAACTTATAGACTTTCTGGCGCCGGTTCTTCTCAGGCATTAACTTTAGTGAACTGGTGGTAACTTATTTGACGTCCCAAAAATGAAACATATCTAATTTTGAATAAAATTATTTGACTTTTACTAAAAACGGAGAAAGATTGTCTTGATACACAATTCTGTCGGCCTATCCCGCTGTGCGCGGGAGGATCAATCTAAAAAAAGTATAGAACTGACACCGTCGTGGCGCAGTGACATTGCAGCTGACTGTTATGAGTTCGATCTTCGATAGAGAGACTAATCTATACTTATAATTAAACAGTAAAAACATTTTGTCTGTACATTAAGTATTATTGACTGAAATGTATAGAGGGGCACTAAAAATAACTGGTTGGTATACTAAAGCCATAGCATAACTTTACATATGCAAAAATTATGCTACTACTGTCATGGGAAGACAAGATTTCTTGAGCTTGATTCCCAAGATAATTATAGACAAGGAGCAAAGTTATGGAGTAAAGGGATTGCTGACCGAGCGTTAGTGCCGGAGATCGGGGCTTCTATTAATATATTAATAACTTACAAACGCGTTTATATCTATAGATATCGATATGTACATTTATTAAATGCCTCTACTACCATAAAACAGATTTTGCTTAATTTTATTCAATAAACGCATGTAAATTAAAATGATAAGGAGATGGAATTAACACGTTGAAGGCTGTCGTGGCGCAGGGGTACAAGCTTGCAACTGTAAACGCGACAGGTTGTGGGTTCGATTCCCACTTGAGAAAAAGAAATGTTTAATACTTTTATTTGCTCGCTATGGTTACTTTATGTTTTCAGAATTCGGCGGAAAGTAGGGAACGGTAATACCTTGGGTATGGAGTGTCTTAACATTAGATGCCCAGGCTCCCTCTGAGCAAAATAAAAATATTTCCTTAACCCAAGTGAATCTAACCCACAACCGTCGTGTTTACAGCCGTCGTGCTACTGCGCCACGACAGCTAAAAATATACGTAACAATAATACAGTAATAATTTACTTTATAAAAGGTGCTCACCATATTTAATTCGCAGCAATTATTCAAACGCACAGAACATACGATTATTTTAATATTTCCTTAACTTCACGCACATCCCATACAATGTATGCATCCCAACAATAGCCGAGCTGCTTTGTTCTCTACTTTGAGATTGTATGTCAAATGGCGAAACTGAACAGCGCGTTATGTTGTCAATAATCATTTTTAAAAATAAATTTTTTCAATAATATTTTAATTAATCAAAGTACAGAAAGTTGAAAAGTAATAATTAAAATATTGAATTGTTATATACCTATTTACTATTTAAATAATTTTTAGTGTCCCGACTCGGCGGTAATGGGACCAATAGGAAAGAACTTTCTTCCAAACAAATGGAGAACTTCACGACGGAGAAACGTAAAATTATGTCATAGTTAACGAATATAAAATCTATTTGTTTTCGAAAAAAGAAGTCGGTTAAAGAGAATGTTTAAATATGATCGTTCTTTCTATTTCGATTTGGACCCACAACAACTGCGTTTACAGTCACACGCCGACCTCGCTGACTGAGCTCAATACATTATTACTGTCAGGCAACAACACTAAAATCAAATGATGTAAATTTCAGTAGTTCCCCCTTTATGTGATCCACAAACAAACGTACGAACGTACGAGAACGCACAAATGTAGGTATACGTAACTTAACAAATATTGTATACGAGTACGAGTACATGGTGCGGGCAACAAAGTGACGTAACTCAACGCACCATCGTCAGCTGATCGTTAAGAGAATGGACTAAATCAATTGTAGTGTGTGGCAATCAAATAAATTTTGATGAATTTGTGTACTGGTGATAAAACATTTTCCTTTTTTTTAGCATTACGCTGTATCCCACATACAGCAGGGTAGGCAGCTTTGGGGTATTGGGTATTGAGTGGCGGAACTGAGCAACGCAGTCAGCCAGAGCGATCAAATGAAAATTAGAAAATTATTATCGTACAAAAAAGTGTTCCCTTGTAAATACATGTAAAGCTCAGAGCAGTGTAATATTCTCCGTGTTAAATAAAAGTACTGTACGACTATATAAGATACGGCGCTAACGAGGCATGTCAACAAGCATTACATATTATATAACGATTTATGCTCATTTGACATTAGAGGTTTAAATACACTGTTAAGTAAATAAAAATCAGTGTTTTAGTTTTCCCGCATAGCATCGTAAACAGAGAACCGCTTCAACTTCTACTTATTTCAAGCTGAATCCCGCATCCCTAGCAATGTAGGTAGAGGGAACCCAGTGTTAAAACACTTCCTTTTAAAAAAGAAATAAATTAAGTATCTTTACGGTACGTGTGGAACGGAGTGTAACACACGTAACACACTCTGAAAGTGCTGTTTACAGCATAAAGCTAACAAAAAGATAATAAGGGAGAGAAAATATAAAGATATCACAATCTATTTATTTGACCATCACGCGAGCTTTGCCCAAATAGCAATAAAGAGAAAGAGTGTTGTGTCAAAAAACAGTTTAGGACTTGGTGCCAATAAATGTTTAAAATGATCAATATGAATTTGAAGATCAAGTATATCTGTGATAAAATACATTGAAGCTTAATTTCAAGAATGCTATAATATATAAAACGAAGATTAAATAAAACAAGAAAATTCAAGTTATTAAAGAAAGATAAGATAACTGGCTCCTTTGTGATACTCGTAAGATCAAACGCCAACTTGTAAAGAAAAAAGTCTTCTTCAACAAACAATAAAGTACAGTAACTTTTTGTAAGATTTTTTTTCATATTGTTAGTAGTTTCATGCTTTTTCTCTCGTTTAGCTGGATGGAAAAAGGTAACCTAGTGTTAAGACACTCTATTCTCCAATCTTCCAGTCGGAGACCGTGCGCGAGAAGCGAAAAAATAAAATAAATCATTCTTCTGGAATTAAAACAGAACAAACAACCTTTTCTTTATTTACTACATACTCTAAAAAACGATTCAAAAACTGCACCACCATACCGTTAAATGATAAAAACAAATGAATGTATTATAATAATAATCTAAAGACAAACTTTTTATCACACGTACTTAGTATCGTTGTACGCCCTGGCCTGCAGCCTTCCGCACTATAAAGATTATCCAATATAAAAAGATATATTTTTATTTCTAATAGTTCCTGAGACACGTTCAAACAAACATATTTACAATAATATAGATTTGAATTTTGGGTAAAAGATTTGTAGCTTATTTGATAATTAGTTATATAACTATCGAACATTTATATTTAGTAACGTACTATAACAGCATTACGTACCAACAACATATTCGGCGCCGGCCATTTGTCACGGTAGAGTACCCTTTATTGACATCTCACATTGACACGAAACACTACTATTTATTATTACGTGTACGTAAGAACCTGGAAACTTAGTGTTATGACACTGATCTTATTCAGAAACTTCCGTTACACACTTTCCGACGAATTGTCAGGCATTGCGTGTTGAGTGGCGGAACTTAACGTCGCGTTTTGAATCGTTACCAGAGCGAGAAAATAAAACTATCTCTAAATATCTCTAATCTAAGTATCTCTCGAGTGGGAACCCACTACTGTCACGCTTACAGCCGCAGTGCAGTTGCGTGTGCCCTGTGCCAAGATCAACCAATAATCACTTTAAGACTATGTTCTCTAAAAAATAAGTGAAAGAGATCTAGTGTCTGAAGTGTCAATATCATATATAATAAACACTACATTCTCTTCTCTACTTTCTTTTATTTTTTTCTAAATGAGACAGAGGTACAATATGTCAAATATGACATAATCACTTATTTATTGCTAAAGGTCTCTACGTGAAGCGTAACCTGTAATTATGTTAGATTTTAATGCTTGTAATATCTTTGGTGGGGCCTTTTGTTAAATGGAATTGTGTGTTTATAACTGTGAGAAATAATCTTAGTAAACGATATTTTGAAAGAACTTATATAATGAACTAGACTTTACCGGCGTCTCTACCCTTCAGATGAAACAACTTGTGTCAAGATCGTTCTCTGCTTTCCGCCTAAAGACTGACTGGAGACTTCGCGAAGCCAGTGACGCAGTTCAACTCGGCGCTTACAAAAAATATATTCAGTGATTTTTAAAATATATGTAAGGAGCTTATAGCTTATATATAGGTAGGTACCGAATCCACACAATATGTTAGTCTGTTACTCGATGCATAGGCACTTCTCTTCAACCGCTCATCATGTTGGGCACTTATAGACAACCTAATATTACCTTGAGAATATTAGCATGCTGGAACTGTGCCTGACGGTCGCAAATGTTGTTATTTTGTAGTATTGTTAAGAAAAACATTAATGGTTCTACCAAAATTGGTGATTGTCATAGTATTAATACTAGAAATATGTTTAAACTTAGTGCACCTGTAACTCGACTGCATCGAATCCGTAATTCTTCTATGGGACAATGTGTACGCTTTTACAATAGGATCCCAGAAAACGTCAGAGAATTTCCTGTATCACGATTCAAAAAAATTGTGAAAAGACGTTTGTGTTAAAGGTTGTTACCAAATTAATGATTTTATAAATGATAATACGCCTTGGGAATGAAACGCTCGCTCCAGCCTGTTTCAAAGGTATCATTGTCATAAATGATTAAATGTTGTATAAAATTGACTTTAAAAAAAAGTCCCGCTGAATTTCTTGCGCCGGTTGTTCGCAGGTCTGAGGCATCAACTTTAGTGATCTGGTGGTGGATTGTTTGACGTTAAAAAAATTAAGCTTGTATCTTCTTATTTTGAATAAAATTATTTGAATTTGAATTGACCTGCTGAAAGATCAAACATAGCCTTTCCAATCAGACCATCCAGCAGGTGGCGACGCTGAATGATCCGCACCCAGTCTAACAGTCGCCAGGCAGTAACGGTCACTGATGGTTCAAGCTCCTAAAACATAGACAGTAACCTTGAACGTGTAAACATGTCAGGAGAAAAGTATAAGATAGTAATAACTTAATAACCACAATTTATTGTTCCTTTTTCACATTTTACACGATTCGTACACTTTACACTGTTTCTATATGATACTTTAGATTTATGCACGCATAGTTTCAGCACTGACACTGATTTTAAATACTTAAACACCGTCTTAGATTTACACCTTCCGGGAGGCAGACTAACGACGTACTGACTCAATCCATCAAAAACGTCACTTTTTATAGCCGTTCCCTCACCTCTTTTAAACAATTATGTGGGTATTATTATTTTATTTTCTGTAAAATACCGTCACACTAACAATTGTCTTACAAACGATACGCAGTGAGGTTAGTCCCTCCCTCTGATGCCCTATAGTATGCACGCATGATACTTTCATTCAATTAGTGGGACCACCTCATGTGATACGCTTGGGAGCCTCATTAAGAATCCGCAAAACTCGTGGGATTTCCGCGCTGGTGTGCTCTCAAAGCAAGCCTATCTGAATCTCTGTCCATGCTGTTGGGAATATATTTGTCCTCTTGGCATCCGTCTCTCCTCTCCTTTATAAGTGGCAATCTTTCAACAATATTTATTTTAATTTTATTAGCCCAGGTTTTGTGTTATTTTTAATCTATTTAATTATTTTATTCCCCACATTAAAGGGTAGGGAGACAGAATCTGGGAACCTAGTGTTAAGACATTTCGTTCTCATGAAGACTCTTTCGTTCGCCATTTTCCGCCGAATTCTTATTGAGTGGCGAATCTTAGGCAAAGTTCATACGTACGTTACCAGGACGAGAAAATTAAAATACTAAATATTTCATTTCCTCGCGTGGGAATAGAACCCACAACATTGAATTTTGAATTTGATATATATTTTACCACCTTACACCGTCATCAAATCCGTCCGTCGAGCAATTACTAAGCAATTAAGCAATTACTAAGCACTATATTTTTAAATATGTTTCGTCTGACTGTAAACGTGACGGTCATAGGTTCGATTCCCACGGCAAACAAAACAAAGCACAGTATTGTGTACCGCTACTCAACGCGCAATGTCTCGACAATTGGACGATTTATAGAGAACAGAGTTATGATAAGACAGGGAACCTTATGTCAGTCGTAATACTAGGTTCCTAACCTGCTCTATGCGGGATGCGGTGTGTAGCTGCTATCAATTTAATTAGCGACATATTACAACTAAGCAATTACAAAGCACTATATATGTTGCCAGTATAAATCCTTGATTTCTAGTATTTTGAATATATGACGAAAACCGTAATGACCGATGTACTGCAGTATTGGGAAACATGCGCACGCGATGTGAGAGGCGTAACAACACTGTGTACGACTGTTCGCCTACACCGGTGTATGAGACTTGCATATGTTTTTTTTTAATTTATGGGGATTAAATAGAAAGAATAAAGTGGTATTATTCGCCTTTTAATATTCTGAAAATTTTAGAGACATTGTGTTTTTGCAGGCGTAACTTTACCAAGAAAGACAGTCCTTGGACTTGGATAATAAAATTTGTGAGAAGAATTATAAATAAAATCAATCGAAATAAATAAATAAATGAAAATTTAAATGCATAATTTTGTGTTATGTAAATGAAATCTTAAACAGCAACCTGAGTTTTTTTTATGAAATAGTAATCTAGAGAGTTTACTGTCTGACTTACAATCAATAGTATAGGCTAGTTTGGTATAACATAGAAATATATGCAACAAACGTCTACAAGTACGAGTTGCATATCTTACAATAGTAAAATATAAGTATAGAATATTTTATTCGGATGCTATTTCTGAATAAAGTGAATGGATTTTTAACGATTTTTCTAAATTTCGAGTATCTAATGCGCAGTCGCGCAGGTAGACGACGCCTTTAAGTGAATAGGAAGCGAGACGAGAGTAAACACATTTTTATTATGAAAAATTATTCATACGAGTATATGATTTTGCCATCGCGGTGCTGTGAGACAGTGTTTGAATGTAAAATCAATGGTTATGGATTCGATTCCCGTTTTTAGAAGATTTTTTATTTACCGACTTCTGTAATAAAAGGAGGTTGTTCGACTCGACTATTTTTTTTTATGTTTATTACCTCATAATTTTTGCCTGGGTGAACCGATTTTGATGTTTTATTTTTATTTGAAACATAGTGCTTCCCATGTGGTCGTTGTAGCCAATGCTACGGTCGATTTTTCTTTATAAGTTTTTTTATTACAAAATACATTTAAAAGCTTTTAAAAGGATATTAGGTGACGATTTTATTTTCAAACCATGCATCAGCAAAACTATTGTTTATTTTTAGTTTTACACTTTGTCCCGTGTATCGTGTACCGTGACTGTCAGGGTGGAGAGAGAACATCTACTGATGAACCACAGCCTGTTCTTACTAGGGAAATAAAAATAATTCATTCCGCCCGGAAGGGATCAAACCCTTAACCAGATATTGTGCCACTGCGCCAGGTTGGCCTCAAAATTATTCAACTGCTTCAATGTTAATGCGTCAAATAGAGGTTAATGGTCACGTGCACAAATATTGTTCATAACAAAAGAGGTTGTGGGTTTGATTCACGCTCGAAGAAATTATTATATTTTTATTTGATTTTCAATTTTCGTTGCCACTCAATACAAAACGTCTAAAACAATCGTTGCAATGATGTAACATAAGGTCCCTCTGTCTATAAATACCAATAGGAAAATGTGTTTTTTTAGCTTCACGCTGTATTTCGTACATAACAGGGCAGCTGGAGGTAACCTGGGAACCTAGTATGAAGATACTCTGTTCCCATTAAGGAACTTACATTCTCCACTTTCCGCCGTATTGGTGGTGCCGGCTGGTGGTTACCAGAGCGAGAAAATATTAAATATTTAATTTTCTCGAATAGGAATCGAACCCACAACCTATCATGTTTATAGTCCCACGCTTTAGCCCCAACGCCACTACTGGGCTCAAAAGTGTCAAGTTACAAAAAAGGTAAAACCACGTCTAACATTTCTATACTACCGTATCAGAAAATTCAACTCCTTATCTTATCATGTTACTATAAAATTACAAAAACATCGTCCGCGTGAAATCTTTTGAGACTTCTCGCCTTAAAAGCTCGTAAGCTCCTTTCTCAAGTTTCCCACTTTTGCAATATAAAAAGGTTTTCTTTTACCCCAAGAAACGGGTAACTGACGGCTTCTGACTTGTTATCTGGAGGGAACCAAGTTATTCTTAGAGAGTAGTAAGTGGAGTATGGTTGTGCGGTATACATTAAAGTACTAAGTTTAGTTGTATAGTTATTGAAGTCGAATATAATAAAATTAAATATTATTCATAGAATCCATTATTTTTTATTTTAAGATGTGTCAATGTTAGATTGCAAAAAACAATTCTAAGCTTCACTTGAGTTGCGCCACTCAACACCGAATGCCACAATGTCTTGAAGTAGGGCGCCGCGGTGAGTAAGGAAAGGAGCGTCTTAACACTGCTTCGTGCGGGATACAGCGTACATAACATAAAAAAGCTTAACCTTCACCAAAAAATAACCTTCCTTCATTTGATACATGAAACCTTATAGTCAGTTTGACTTTTAGTTTAAATTGTTAATATATCTACATATATAAAGTTTCATCGCTGAAATTCAAATACTTTGTAACTAAGATACGTGTCTTATTATTTCCATTGTATTGTTTTTCATACCTAGTTGTTTGTTTATGCTGCTATTATAATTGCATAAGCTTCGATCTTTTCTTGTACTATTGTAAGAAAAAACATAATTAGTGACTTTTAATAATTTTCTAATGTGTTTTTCTACACTAAAGACAAAAAAAAAACATTTTTTTACAAAACACAAAATAAAAATACGCATCAAGATTGAAACTGCTCCTCTTGAAAACGGCTCGATTTCCACTAGTTTTGAAATTTTATACATTTTCAACAAATATATATTTTTTAACTTTGGTTTCAAAAAGAAAAGAACGGAACCCTTATAGTAGCACTTCGATGTAGATGTGTCCAGACTATTGACCTCGAGATCATATACAAATATGAAGCAAAAAAAATAAAGCTCCCAAATCAACGCATTCAAGACATACGAGCATTTACAAATCGTTTTTACTGCACGTAAGAACTTACAATATAAATAAAGAAACATATCCGAAAAATGAAAATTTATAGATATTCTGAATTACTATGAATTTATATTTGTAATTTCTTCAATTCGTTCATTAATAAAATCAAATTAAATCTTGCAGTCACCCCCTTGTGCCGCTGCGCCGTGACGGCCTCAAATTTAAGGATATTATATAGATTTTAAGTGATTAAAGTATGCAAAGCTTAGGAAAAGCCACACACGACTCATTTGTCTGGGAAAATGTAATGCGGATGTACAAACAAATAATGATGTTGTTGAAAATGAAAATGTTCTTTTTTATTTTCCTTATAAATGTTAATTATGTACCGATATGGTAACAATAATTTGGTATAATTATATATCATAGAGCACACGTCCTCGTCGTCGTGTGGCGAGCTGGAGTAAGTGTAATTAATGTAAAACTAACACCATACAATACATTTTGTGAATAAAAAATATTTTTTTATAATAAATCAAAGTTTTCTTGATTCGGGGTTCGGGGCTCAGGGGTCGAGCTGGACTATAAATACGACACTGTATCCAAAACACGCTACGCTTCTCTGCTTTAAGTCCGATTTCAAGACATTGTGCTTGAACTTAGACATACAATTAGCTCATTCCTCCGAGACTGAGCTACGTCGGCGTCGTATAGCAGGTGGGGTAGGGAAGCTCACGAGTGGCAAACAAACCCACAAGCCATGGCGTTTATGTTCCTGCGCCACGAGTCACGACTGGCATCAACATATAAACATTCATCATTTAAGTTATCTTACAGAAACATGAATAATTTTTGCCACATATTGCTTAAGATATAAAATAGGGTGTTTAAAACAGTAACCATATAAGATATTAAGTTTTTGATGTAATTTCGTATCGCCAGGTTAATGCCAATGGATAATATGAAAAATAAGTATTAATCCATAATATTTTATTACAAATTTCAGCATTAAGCATTATTTGTATCAAAAGTTGAGATGAAAGTGGGGGTTTTTATATAAAGAGAAGATGCGCCAGCGTCACACACAGTGCCGCTGCGGACGCGGAGACCGCGGAGCTAGGTCATACTTGCCGACTGTGTAGTGCCTTTGGGATTCTTATAATTATTTCGGTGAGTTATTTAATTAATTTGGAATTTTATTAATTAAAATTTAATTTTTGATAGAAGTTTCGGTCTCAAGAAATACTCTGGAGTTTAAAACATTTTGTTTCTATTTTTAAAAAGTTATCTACAATGATATTTAAATATAATTGTAGATAACTTTTTAATTTTAATAATTTTAGCAAATTTAAAATTATAAAACAAAATTAAGCTTTAATTTGTAATCGTGACAAAGTTGTCGGCAAACCGCAACAATGAGTAATTGTGGGTTTCATTTACACAAAGTAAACACTAATTTTAGTTCGTTGTGACGTAACGTGTGCATGTTGTATTTAATATATACACATCTCGATCATTTTAAATGCTATCGTATCAGTGTGCAAATGTAAGCACAGGGCGGTAGTGGATTTGAGTCCCGCTTATTTTTTATGAAATAGACTAAAAATGGAAACAGTTTTGACTCTGTTTTTTTCTGTCATAAGGCAAAATAAAAATATAAAATATTTGTTATATATTTTTCGTTTTAAAAAACATCTTATATTAAATTTATTTCAGAAGTCGAGGCGCTACAAATATAATGATGGCACACTTACGTGTAATGGTAAGTGCAGTACTTTCATAACTATAAATGATATTCCCTAGGGCGCGACGGTGGTGGGTTCAAATTCGCCCTCGGAGTCGAATGAAAATACATACCTACTAACATTGACATACTGTAAGAACCTGAGGCAGCTCCACGTACAACGAGTGAAAGTCTTCCTCGATAAATAAACTGACGAATATTAAAATAGTTTTTTGAATCATTAGTTCCTAAAATTAACGTGTTCAAACAAACAAACTCTATTATTAATAATAAATATAATATTAGTATTAATATCGTATTACAGTTGTAATAATTGCTATAGTCTAATATAACACTTACATATCTATTTATGTGAACTTAAATTAATACAGTTACAATTAATTACGGACTTATTATAATACGTTATCAACTTGAAAAATTATAAGACATTTATTATTTATATCATAATGGAGTATGAAAAAATATACATTGTTTTATAAGCAAGATCATTAAATTTCTCTATTCATTATTTGTTAATAATTACAGATGTGATGGCTTTACTTTAATAATGTATAAAAAGATATTATTATTATTTTACTTACATTTGATAGTTTTATATAATGATTACATTGAAGAAAAGAACCCTTTATTTACAAATTCAATACAGAAGAGTTGAGTCACTAAGCTTTCTGATCTCTTAATGAATACATTGAATTGCGTCATTAGTGTGTGTGAGTAACACACACATACATATGCCAAGGACAGCGAACCGGAAACTAAACTTTCTAGTAAAAATCAAAAATAACATCAAATGCGGGCGCACTTTCATTATTTTATACTAATTATTGTAGATTACGATCGGCTAACAGGCTGCAATTACTCAACAATCAACTATTTTTCTACTTTTAATAAAATTAAATAATAATATTGTTTATACTTTAAATACATATAATTAAACTGAATATATACAAATATTCACAGCGCTTCTGATTTCCTTCCTTGACAAATTATATATTTTAAATATTATCATTTTCCGCTCTGGTAGTAAAGCTACTCAACATCCAATGTCATGATTTCAAACAAAAGTGGGGGATGGTGTCTGGGTACTGGGTCCTATCTTTTCACACTGCTGTGCGGGATAAAACCTGAAAACAGAGTAATAGAAAAATATAACAATAATTTAATTGTTTGTATAATATTAATGCGTCGATATTCCACATGTTTTTTTATCTTCGCTTTTTCTGTTGAGAACAATGCGCATTCTAGTTTACGCGCTACGCGAGAAAACGAGTGCTCTACTCTCATGACGTGACACATGGTTTTGTCCTTAATTTATCACTGTACACGTGAAATCTTTAAATGTTTATGTATCTATTATGTTTGTTTAAATTAAAAGTTATTAAATGAAATATTTTAGGTATGTTAAAAATTAAAATAAACAAATGATTTTTTTTAATCTTAATTTTTCATTAGTAGGTACAAGAAAATTTGTTTAAAAAATAAAATATATGAATGTTTCTATCGAATACACGCAATATTACGACAAATAGCTCTGCCTTTTCCGCTATTCTTTTCTTATGCATAATAAAAGAAATTACGTAAAAATATTAAAAAGGGCGAAGTGACTAAACAAATATCCTGACACTTACATTTAACCGTATTTCGACGTAAAAAGCTTGTTCGTAAAAATCGCCTTCGCAAACGACATGACGACATAAACTGTAACTGTGGTGTGCTGGTCCCTTTATGGAAGATATCGTTAAAATAAGAATATAAAAAATGATGTGGCCGCCGTGACACAACCACACAGAGTCTGTTAGCGTGATAGTTATGGGTTTGATTACTACTCGGGGGAGTTTTTATTTCCAATAACTGGGCGGAGTGTCGAAACGGTAGGTTCTCTCTGCCTGCCCAACTTCGTTCAGTTACGTCCTCCGTCACGACTACCTCTGACAAAAAGATAGAAATAAAAAGATAGGTTTTAGAGAATAAACGGAGAAATCAATGTTTTTCTAACAATTTTGTTTTAACAGAATCGCGTGTCTATAAATAAAAGTAATTCCATGTTATAAGCCCCTGATATCGTACATTACTGTGGACAATAGGACATCAAGACATCCAAATTGCAAAAGAAACCATATTTTTGATAAGATGATAAGTTCTATATATTCTAAATCAAACGTTTAACCAAACGACACAAAATATGTGGTTTCACATCGCATCGAATGATCCTCATAAATATTTATTCCACAATGTAAACAACTATTTGAATTCTCGAACAAAAATAGCTAAATCATGTCAAAAGGAGTTTAAGTGTGAGTGATAAATGAATTTAAACTTGTTTTTGCATACAAATGTATTTTCCACATTATTGCGGAGAAAGTGGAAAGAATATAGTGATATATTACTCTGTTTACAACTAACAATCAATTCATTAGCTTATTAAAAAAGTAGGAGTCCTAATCCGGTTTTTCCACATTTTTATCACAGAAACAGGCGATCCACCTGCGACTTCCGCTTAGACTTATTGTTACACGAGTACTAGCGGCCTGCCAGCGGCTTCGCCCGCTTGATCTATGTGATTATTTATTTAATAGACATATTACAAAAAATACCCAAATCTAATCGAATAATCTAATATCGAAATCGAATTCAAAATAATTAAATGAATCGATTATCGAATCGAAAATATTTAATTGAGAACCTCCTCCTTGTTATGAAAGTCGGTTAACAATACCATAATAGATTTACCACAAACAAATACAGATTTACTATAAATATAAGTATAGATATGGATTGCTTTATATTTGCAGGCAAAGTCATGTCTTGAGTTCATTCAAATGCCCATATTACTGTAAAATTTCATCTAAATTTATTCAGTAATTTACATGAAAGTAACGTGAAAGCGGATCAAACCTGAACAACGTACGGTTAGTAAGATAAAATAAGTCATTTAACGATCCTTAATGTCCGAACTATACTATACTTTAGCATATTATGTATTAAACATACTTAGTACGCTACTTTCCATGACCATCGAATGGAAAACATATGTTTGTATCGTTTAATATGAGACAAGTCAACATCTAATGATTCGTCATAAGGTGCTGACTTCGTCACGAGCCACGACTCGTCGCTTAGGGACGTCGCTGGTCGCTGGTTGTAATAACTAAGGGATATTTGCATTCTTTTGTTCGTTATGGAAGTTAAAAATATACTTATCTGGATCGGCATCTTTTGTGATTAGAAATAATGTTTCATATTGTATCCCGCACACAGCAGGGTAGGCAGAGGGAACCTAGTGTAAAGACACTCCGTTTTCCACTTTCTGTCGTATTCTGGAGGCATTGCGTGTTGAGTGTTCAAATAAGAGGAGACGAAATATTTATTTAAATTTATCAATTTAAATAAATATTTCGTCTCCTTTACTAGGAATCGAGTTCACAACCAATCGGTTTTACAGTCACACTTTATGCGCCACGACTGGTCTCAGGCATAAGGGGCAGGGGCCGTTAGAAATAATGCGATAAATTTAAAAGAGAATTTTATGAGCGGAACTATCTTAGCGGACAGTATCTAAATTTTAAATTCAAATACACTGTTGTAAGCACTTTAGAATCGTCGAATGAACATACTTAAAAAAGCTACCACCGGATTCTAAAGCAAACAAGGTAAAGAAAAATTCCAAACACAAGAAAATGATGACCATCTCTTGAAAAAAATCATAATCGACAAACCACCGTGACAAAAAATATCAAAATGTAAAAATAATGGGCGGAGTGATTTCGTACAAATAAGCTAACACGACCCGCACTTGCATCAAGAACCTCTATATTTTTAAAATAAGTGAATTATGTTTAAAAACATATACGAGTATCTCCTCTAACTTTCATCAAAATATGAATATATTTAAACAAATTTCAATAATATTTTATCTGAAACACGATTTTCTATGCAATCACCTCCCTCCTACGTCACCTACTCGTAACAACTCGACATGTCGGAGTATGACACGTACCACATACATACGACTCTTTATTGTAACTGCAATCAGCGGTCGTGCAGTTTCATTAGCTTAAAGCCTTTTAAGTTAATTATTTATCCATTTTTTTATTATTTATTGCACATTCGTCATTGTTATTTGGTAATCAACGCGGTCTACTGCGAGTGAATTACTCGTAAATTATATATAACACTATATTGACTCCATAATTATAATGCAATCAACGCGAAGCGATCGTTGTAGAAATAAATTTCACTTTATTTCAGCTTTATTAAAGAATCATTAAGTAAATAGTGAAAATATCTCGTATAACGGAGTTGATAGAAAAACTCTAGTGTCAATACACTCCGTTCCCTGTTTTCCGACCGATTTCGTAACCTTATACCTTTAAGGTGGTACAAAAACGAATATTCTTATCATTTTACCTATGGAGTTACTTTTAACAACTTTTAGTGTCGATGAGTGAGGTGGAGAATGGGAATAGCTGTGAGTTGTCACAGCACATCACCGACTTACGAGTATGTCGTCCGTGTTCTTTCCTCCCGAGTCAGAAATTGCGTATAAACAAAAAGTGATGTCGAAATGACTTAAAGCTAAAAAGAACCAGAAACTTTAACGTTTCAAGTATAATGATCATTGACATTAAGCCTTTATCATTACTTTGCCTATTATTTGGTCACGACTCGTTATATAATGAACTGTAATGTAACATTCGTTCAGAGGTTGCTTAAAAAGTTATGTGTTTGTGAACTTTGTATGGCGTTATGTCATCAATTAGTCTAACGATCGATCGACTGTGCGTGCCAGTGCGCTCACTGCGCTGTCCCGTCCTATCCCGCCCCTCGTCTCCGCTGGAACAACACACAGGATAGCTGCGAGTCTTCGTAATGATTAAATTATAGCATTGAAATTGTAAATAGCAACTGTTAATCTGTTTTCAGAACAACGGACTTCCGAGACGGTGGTAACGGTAGCTTGTTCGTTCGGAAATTTAAAAGCTAAATGTATTCAGCTTCGTTATATTAATAAAATGCTCAATTCAAGAATAAAATATATATTTTACAGAAACTTTTTAAATTATTTTTGTATCTATCTGGCTTTGCTCCAGCTGAATGTGAAAACATCTACATCAATATCGACAAAACTTTCCCAAACAAAATTCCATATCTCGCTTTAACCTACTTTTAAGTCTCAAAACACTTCGGCTTCTCTTCCAAAATCGTACACAATTATTCGTATTCGTAAATGATGCTTTTGAAGAACCGGAGTTGTATACATATACGAGTAGGTATAAGTAACAAGATGTAATATGTAAATAGAAAGTTCGCAGGGGGTCAAGGCCGCTTCCGCGTGACGCAACCTGCGACTGACGCAGACCGCGACCGCAGAACTATGCTGTACTATTGTACTAATGCTAACTGCACTAAAGTTTAGAAACATTAATATCGATTTTTTTTTGTATCTACCTACCGTGTACTTGGTGTACACGGTAGGTAGGTACAAAAAAATCGTATTTAGTATTTATTATAAATTGGATACGTATGAGTTTTACATATATAACAAAGTTTAGCCTGCGCCTCTATTGATTACATGAAAATTTTACACTAATCACTCTAATATAAATCCGGAAAGAAACAAAATGTCCATTAGAGGCCGTTATGGCTTAGTGACTGTAAGGCAGGATTTATACTAAAATGGCAGTAACGGTTTGTTCTAGGTACGATTTCTATCTGTTAAAAATATTCTTATATAAACAATGAGGGCACTATCACGCATATAATAATATTTCTTATATAAGAATGTGATGGGGGCGAGAACGGCCCGTGTCCAGCACAACAGTGTGAATCCTGCCTAAAAGCGCTATTATATCTATTGACATAGCTCTGGCAGACGAGCGCGGAGACTCGGTGAACATGCCGGACGGAGTGTCTCCACTTGTTACGCGATATAAAGAGTAAACTTGTAAAAAAAAGCTATTTATGTTATAATTACATATCTTTTAAATCACGCACTCACAATCATTTTAAAAATAAGCAAATAGTCATTAATATGTTTTACACAAAATTGAACGATGTTCCTAATCCTAAGTTAAGAACGCTAATGCACGCAACACGTACGCAACACGCACGCAACACGCACGTCTCGTTACGTTGGTGACGTCAAGTGAATGCCTAGTTGTGTACGCGACCGTCGCTCGCATTGTTTATGCCGTGGAATTAAGATAACTCATTAAAATAATGACTGACTTTTGTAACACGAGGCGTCGCTTCCTGCTGCGTTCGTGTCGTGATAGACTCTGTTAAGTCTTCTGTCAGCGAAGTGAAGTTTAGTCACTTGTTGTCAAAGTTTTGTAAACAAAAGTATTTAACAACAATTAGAATAGATTCGAATCCTTAATACATACACATACACATTATGAATTTCCCATTTAAAGTCGTTATATAAAAAAAAATTTGACGATTCAAAAGTGCTTATCAAAGCCTATTTGAATAAAGGATATTTTGAATTTGAAAAAGTAAGTTCAATGAGCTTATAGACTTCCCGCTTTTATGTAAAGCTGAAGAGAAGACCTAATCATAAGTCTGAAAATTTACTTTGCATTTTGTCTGACCACAGCTAAAATCATCTCTGTTGAGAATAAGTTTACCTTTACTATTATATGCATCTATTTGTTTTTAAGTGCAATAAAGAGTATGTACATTTAAAGTCTGTTATAAATTAATATTTAATTCAAACTTACAACAAACAAAACAAACCAAAACTTACAAACTTATACATTTCTCCGTCCAACAACCCTCCGTCTGTCCCTCATCAAATCAGTGTGAAACAAATAGGCTAAATAACTAAATGCATATCGAAAACCTTTGAAAGCTTTGAAGCTCGATTTCATACAGCGATAGGGGTGGTCCTCATTCACTCTGACATTTCATATGACTGTTAGTCTAATTAAGTTCGTAGCTCTTATCATGCACATTGCATCGCCATTGGCTTAGTTCAGATATCTTTGATTAAACCACAACGCAAACTAAAAATATATATTTATAGGTCCACGTCTTATTCCATGTAGCGGGGGGGTACACAAAAGGAGGTGAATGTTAAGATACTCCATCTCTCAAGCATCACCTAATTTTCGAGACACACCGTGTAGAGTGGCGGATATCAACGCTGCACTTTGTTTACCAAAGGGGAGAAATTCCACTGAGCAAGGATATGCTCACTACTATTTGATATTTGATCATTAAAATTGAAAATTCAAGATTATCGATACTTCGATATCGATACACCCGTGCGAGGCTCAAGCACAGACACTCGCAGCTAGAGAAATCACATTTCATCGTATCGTAATTATGAGACCGAGAGGTTTTTGCTTCGATTATTACTCAAAGCATTTATTAGCGATTTACTAGAATTACTTAAACAATAATAAGATACATTATGCTATATAAACTGAAATAAGTAAATAGTGAGTTCGTTCTCTAAGCTCTGCTCCACTTGCTCGGCGGAACTCAACGCCGCACCAAACACTATTTCAGGTGACCTACGTAATACCCTTACCACGAAAACAACATATAATCTCTTTCAACATTTAATACATGATGTTTTAAAAACCTTTTAGAGCACAAAATATTCACTCGTTTTTAGATATAACTTATTTTTTTTAATTACTAAAGTAATATCCGCCTCGCGTCCGGTGCGGTCGCGTTGCTATTTACAATATCGTAAATACAAAACAGAAGCTTCTTTATTATTATAGTTTGTACTTTTATACTCTGACATTGCGTATATTTTTACTTTATTTACTTGTTTAACGAAATGTCCTTACTAAATGGATTATTCGACATAAAAAGATTTTTTAATTCGAATCTAGTTATTGAAATTAGTGCGTTGAGCTTTATAATATTGGTAAAAGTATATTACATAATTTTCTAAGATTTACATATACACTTACAGATCATATCGCCCTCCTTGTACTCTAAACAAAAGTTTTCTTTGACGTTTGATAGATATAAGTCGTGAGTGAAAAATTTTACGGTCTAAGTTCGCTTCCAAATTACATCATAACTTAATCAGTGTTGTTAATTGGTGGAGTGTTCGGGGCATTAGTTATGTTACAATACGACAGACAGTCTATTTAAATAGTCCAGAATTAATGGATACAGTTTAGATCCATTTAGATTTGTACGCGTAAGAATTTTTTTTAAAATACATTTTTCATATCCGGTTGGATATTATTGAAACGGAAATATAAATATGAAACGTTCGCTAGCCATTACATAGACTCTTAAAAAAATAAAATATAAATAAATATATGAATGTTCACTCTCGCAGCATTATCACAAACTATCGTAAATTAACATTTTAATAAATGTATATACATCCGTAAGTAGCTCATAACATACGGAGAAATATAATTATACATTGCTTGTTTAATATGAAACTATGTTTTAAATAAGAAACTAAGGCATCGATAGTAAAAATCCATCGAAACAGCGTGCCCACTATAACTTTGCCGTGCGCGTGAGTATATTGGACACAAAAGGCGATTATACAGTTAAATATGGAAACAAATGTTTCATTTCTGTGAACCAATTGTAAAATAATTTATATGACATGCCACACTTTATACGCATGTCATGTATTCATTTCGGAACAAGTTTCCACGAAACTAGGTCATCATAAATACAAATTCATCCAATAAAAGATTAAACACAAACTGACATAATCGCGGCAATACAGTCTACAGACAGACCTCTGACGCAACACGACCGCGACAACGAGAGGAAGAGATGATATTGGAAAGTGCCGGCATTGTGCTCCGCGACGACACATTCTGGCTGATTGCTGTTGCTTCCTGATGCTTCTTCGATAATGAACTCGTGAGAAATTGTGTGAGGTCTTAGTGCGTTTAGTACGCCTAGTGTCGATCGGATTCGTTTTTTGTCGACGGCTGATTGAGGAAGTTCTGAGGTTTAATCTATGATCTTTTAGCTTAAATCATATAACTTAAATGAGCGGTTTTTAACTTCTCGTGTGGAGAAAATAGGTGTCTTTTTTACAATAGTTGGTTCGAATTATTATTTTATTATGTTGGCTAGACTATTTGTCAAGGTAATCTATAAGTAGGAATTACATCACGTCTATCGTTCTAACGACATTTAACCAAAATTTAAGAATTATATTTGTTGGGTGTTAAGAATGTTTAGTGTGTTCTTAATATCAAACAAACATAATTCTATAGAGTGCTCTTTCAATCCTATTAACCTTTGTAAATTTTATTACCGCAGCATTTAAACCCATGTAATGCTATATAAAAATAATTACAATTATATTAGTAAAGGAGTTCAAAGATCAAGCGAGCTTCCACGGGAACGAGCCACAATGGCCGCCGGCTCGTTGTGCAAATTGAATTCGCAACGGTTATATATTTGAGTAAATCTCAGCAGATCGTATCGTGAGATGAATGGCGTGAAACAGCGTAGGCAGCTCAGGTCAGGTAGTCTAACAGTCCAAGCGGCGGCGGCTCAAGCGTGGGAGACTTGTCTAATGCGATCGGGTGTTGTATCATAAACGGTATATCGCTGGGACTGATCTGGTGTATATGTTAATATTCTATTTTTCTATCTTTAATTGCCTTAGCTAGGGTGGGTTAGTAGTTCACTGGTTAGTTAGTTAGGTGAGTTAGGCTTTGTCATAGTAGTTTTTGGTAGAAGTTGAAAGGAACCCAGTGTTAAAACACTTCGCTTCCCGCTGCTAGCCTGCTTACCAAAACAAGGAAATAAACATAATCAATTATCCCGAGTGGAGATCGAATCCAGAATTGTCGCGCTTACTGTAGGCTTGACGCTGTGCGCATCGATGGCGTCATATAAGTATATACACGAGTAATAAAAGCAGACCTAACAGCTCGTTAATAACTCGTAAGTACTCTTTATTTTTTTTCTAATTTGAACCAAATATTAATAAAGAAGTACTTGAGTACTTATAAGAATATTAATAATACATAAATATTTTTGTCGAAAGGCACATCACCTTATTGTTGTACAGCCATACTTATATTTATAATATTTCTTGAAAATAATGTAAATGCAAGTTCCAAAGCAGCAGAGAGAATCGCTGCGCTCTCGCGTACAGCGGGGACCTATAAAATTTGCATGTAATAATAGCCCGGTTGCGTCTTTAGCAAAAGTCTTACTTTCCGATTTTTTTTAAATTTTCTTATAAAAAAAGAAAGAGTTTCTTAAATATCCGTTAAAACTGCGCATATAATATTCAGATAAAAATATAAAATTCAGAGGACCTCAATCAATAATCAGTAGATTAAAGTTAAGCGATTAGATACAGTCGAACTGGTTAATCGAAAGTATGAAGCCCAGAATCATCGTGTTCACAGTCTGGTAGTAATTACATCAAAATAATGTTTCCTAAATATAAAGCAGCTTCACGGGTTTCCCCGCGTAGCAGGGTAAGCAGAGAGAATCCACAATTAATACACTATAACTCTAGGTTCCCTTGTTTCCCATTGTCTTGCCAATTTTTTGTGATGCGTAATTTTCGCTTTCTAATAGCATCGCCTCAACAATGCTAAATATCGCGTTTTCCTACCAAAGCGGAAAATTAAAATGAAACAAATAATTGTTGTATCGTTATAAATATTAAAAGATATATTTATTCTGTTCGTGCCGGAGAAACCTTAAGACACTTGTATTTCTTATAAACTATGTATACCTCGTACATACGCGACGTTGTTCAAAAGTGCGCTCAGTTTCTAGTATTTCGTAGTCGCCCACTTTGATGGCTCCACGAACTCGCCTCTGTGAATATTACATATTCTGAGAAGCCCTCATTTATTATACAAATATTCTTATTGGTCCTTAAATATTCTCTAACGTTCAAATAAAACATCCACTACATGAGCTGTTCTGTTCTCGTATTGCTTATGACAGTGTAGTATATTGCGTCGTCGCTGAGTTTTCTCTGATGGCTATAAGCAATCAGAATACAAGCACAAATCAGGAGATGTTCATTGTTTTATGTAGTTTACGCTGAATCGCGCGGACAACAGGGTAGGTGAAGAACTTTCGATATCCCTCCGAGTGGGAATCGAAGTAATGTAATCATGTAGATTAATCCGTCACTGTTCATTGTTACTAGTATTGGATATGTTTGTTTAATGTTAACAAATAATAATGACATTCATACATCAATTTTGTCTATATATATATATATTAAAACAGTAAAAATATTCTGTCTGTACATTAAGTATTTTTGACTGAAATGCATAGGAGGGACACTTAAAAAGAATAATAGAAAGCAAAAAAAATTTTTAGAATTTCTTGTCTGTCTGTCTGTCTGTATGTACGCTCACATATGTAGGTCACGCTTATCTTCGAAAGTACTAAACCGATTTGCTTCTAACTTTCACCAACTGCTGTGTTTTAATTCAACCAAACATCTAAAGTTTGTTTCATTAAAATCGGTTCATTAAAAATATCTATTATTTACCATTTAAAGCTGTATCTGAACAAGTGATTTAAATTTGTCATTAACATCAATACATATGACTGTCAGTCAATTCTGTGTATTAAATGGAAAATATTTTCCATTCAACGTGTCATTGGCGAAGTGATTAGTGCTGGACTGGCAGGCTCGGTACGCCATAAATAAAGAACAACAATAAATGAAATATCATGTAGTTCAAGCGGGCGAAGCCGCTGGCAGGCCGCTAGTATGTTTATATAGTCGTTACATTAAAATACACAAAAAATGATACATAATAGATACATATATGTATATACTTGAAAGTTGTGTGTCGGAGCATCACGTGCTGGGCCGTGCTGGGCGGCCACGGCGGCGACGTAAGTAAAATACACATTTCTTAATCTCTTCTCCTGTTATATTTGATGCTACTTGAATATTAATGTTTCTATTTATCTCGAAGTTACCTTTCAATTATTAAAAAGTATAAATATAAGAAAGTTTTATTGCTTGGAGACAATGTTACTACTTTTGCAATATTTTTAGAAAAGGAGAGGGAGATTTCTTTATTTCAAACATCTTCGAAGTTTTGTGAGACACGCAGAATTTACTTTAAATAAATGGGAAACAAAAATAATTCACATTATTGTTTCTTGTTCCTCTGTTGAAGAGTTACGAAAAACTCAATCTTTTCTTAATTCAATTAAAACTAATATTCGTACGTTAGTCAGTACCTCCTCTACGACTATAATATCTCCTAAAGAAGAAGAAGTCACACTCATAAACTTATACACACCGCATCCCTCCTCACCTGTGCGAGTACCCGCGAGTACCTCTGTTAGTACATCACGACACTCACTAAGCTACGTAACAAACGTGCAACTTGCATTAAAAACAATTTCTAAAATATACACAAACATAAAGACATGTTCGGGCGCGCGGGGGGCTTACGAAACATGTTAATTTGTAATTTATATTTTGAAATCTCAATTAATTCTATTTTAATGATGTTCCGTCTGTGCTCTGCGAGTGTGCTTATGTAATAACGAAAGTGACGTCTTGCAAGTGTAGCTAATTTTTGGTTGTGATTTTTAATATCGCACAGTTCTGTTACGTTACTTCTTATGAAATAATTATATATTATAAAATAAAGTTCCTTTTCTTCTTTGTTCTTAAAGTACGTTGTTCTAGAGACCAGTCGTGGCGCTGGGCTGGGGCACAAAGTGTCCTGCAAAATCGACTGGTTGTGGGTTCGACCACACTCGAGTAAATGAAATATTTATTTAAATTTATATTTTCATTTCTTCGCTATGGTGTCGAGGCAAAGCGCGGCGTTGAGTTCCGCCAATCAACACGCAATACTCCAGAAATCGGCGGAAAGTGGTGGACGCTGTGTCTTAACACGAAGTTCCCTCTGCCTTCCCTGATGTGTGCGGGATACACCGTTAAGATCATTTACGCACCTTCTCTCCGCGACGTACGCTATCTCTGACGATGTACATACAACGTAGACCTATCTATACAACGGATTTCAATGTTTTGTATCATATAAGTGTAGTCCAAGAGGCCATCTATGGCGTCGTAGATAGTAGCTCTATAAGAATCAGGTGACTATTATTAAATTACTTCTTAATTTTCCTTCCTAAAAGTTACTTGAACCCCTTATTTTACCCAACTGTGGAAATAAAAGTATTTTAAATATAACATTACTACATTAGGAAGAAACATTTACGTTGTTGAACATGGGAAAACATTAGTAGATATTATTTTAATATACAAATATTTTCATACAAGAATTGCTTCGATTGAAAATTCACCACCTATAATGTAATTTTAAAAACAAATGAAAATATATAAAAGGTATATGATGTCACGTTACCCCGTCATATTGATAAAATAGAATACATGTTTCTACTATTGACATTTCCAATAAATATCAAAATCATTGAGGCGGTACAGCACAGTACCTCCAATCTGTGAGCTTACATTATATCTGCTCTCATAAGACACCATTTTTTCGATTACTATAAAATATAATAAGAAATGGTAAGAAAATATTGTTTGATAAGATCAGTAGACTCAATAGATTAGATAAATTCATCTTCTAATACAGAAGGCTAATGCATGGATTTCTCTCAAAGTATGTTGTCGGCACTGTGCGACACTGACCGCGTTGTGCGGTACTCCTCGTACATACGAATGGTCGTTAACGTTGCCTCGTGCTCCAACATGTCGCCACATCCTGCTGCTACTTGCTACCAGCTACAGTAACAACTTATGGACAAAACATACTGACTGGCACCTTATAATAAGGACAGAATATATGTACAAATATTAAAAAATTTAGTGAATCTTAATCGTTACGTGATTATCATTATTATATATTGAATTGAATTAAAAATATAAGAGGCCATTGTGGCTCAGTGTCTGACTATAGCCGTGATGGTTGCAAGTCCATCCACTTATGAGTATGAATTTTTGTTTCGCTCTTGTTAAGTTACAACGCAATGATGAGTCCCGCCACTAAGCATAATTTACGAGTGGGAGAGTCACGCCGCTAGGAATGGCGACAGGCATGGGCAGACTCGGCCGGATAATTACCACCCCCGGCATTTAAAACCGGCGTGAAGTAGTGGCTTTATGCCACTGCGTTTCGCATTAGGTAATGCCGGGCTCCGGGGCCCAGCCACCCCAAAAGCT
>DWGR01000277.1:0-25812 GCA_018247715.1 Heliconius burneyi
AAGTTTACTTAATCATTATGTAAAATACCAAAAAAAAGGACATAAATTTTCTATAATATTTTTTTAGAACAAACATAAAGATGTAGAAATTTCAAGACACTTTCATTAAAAAGTTGCAAACCTCCCTAACTTATTATTATTATTTAACTTCAGTATTCTGTATCTCGCATATAAAGATGTTACGTCCTTTATGCATCCTCCGATTTTCAAGATGCTTGTTGATTGGCGGAACTCAACTAAGGTTTTGTGACTAAAGCGAAGAATATAAAAGTACTTCCTAGCCCCGAATGAGAATCGAACCCACAGCTCCCACGCTTACAAATATGTACTTAAATTTTGTTTGCTGCAAAATATGCGAAATAGTTTAAAATAAACTATACACGAACAATAAAAACATACTGATGTTTGAAATTGTTTCTGTGAATATTGAAATTGGTAGCAATTGTAAAATATACGGTGCCATTTTGAATCCACTATTGAAATTCTGTTTTACCTCAGTACTAAACTACGTTTTCAATTTTCCTTTGACAGTAGATGATAACAGTTAGTGTCTTTGATAACGTTGAAATTTCTTAGCGATACGCTATAGTAACGAGTAGTCGTGTCCTTTGGCCTTTGACAATAAAGTATAGCGTTAAGTTTAATTATATTTTTAACTTCAAAAAAGATGGTTATTAGTTTGAAACTTTGAATATTGGAACTGGATATTGTTTTCTTGCGTCATTGGGTATGGAGTGGCGGAGCTCAACTCGCTTAAACTCGTTACGTTTACTTACATTTCATCCTACCGAGTGGGAATAGAATCCACAAATATCGCAGGACGATTATTCATTTATAAGCAATTATATAAATCTTAAGTAACATAGGGAGATTTGAAATTACATTCTTTGTGCTCAGTCAGGCACGTCCCAACGAAATCGCAATGGGGTCGACCTATTTAAAACCCAAGAGCTAAAGGAATAAAAGACCTTTAAGAAAATCTAGATCTGAATAAATTAAATTTCCTAAATTGATAAGTCCAACCGTTTCTCGTTTCCCAATCACTATTTCATCACGTTATCTTGTCTACTTCGCCCACCTCATTCTTTCTACGTGACTAAAGCAACTAACACGATCTCGTTTGTTTCATCCAATCCAGTTTGGTAAATTTCATTTAGTTCGCTTTCGTAGATTAGTTTGAAGAATCTAAAGGATGAAATTATTCATGTATGACACACACATACATTTGTGTATGTGAAATTTGTGAAGGATCAAAGAAATATTCATTGACTTGACGATAAATATAAATGGCTTATATTATAATGATTTCCTAAGGACCTACTCGGATTTGTGGACATTTTAAATTAAAGTCAGACAGCTATATTTAGTGGAAATAACTGCCTTGCGATGGTAGTGGATTTGAACTCCGTAACATACATATTCCAAATAAAAAAAGCGCACTATAGCCCTTATATTTTTTTTGCTTTATACTCTATCTCTAGCGGAGTAGCCAGAGAGAGTGGATCGCAAATGTTGCGATCTTTTCAGAATTCTTTGGTCTCGTCCATTATCACGCCCTACAGCCTTCCCAATGCTTTTAACGTGACCTTCCCATAATATTTTGTCGATTACTTTTTATCGATAGTGTGTTTTCGTAGGTTAACCAAGCTCCCCTCTCCCCCTATTACTATTATAAAGTAACAAAATAATATAGGTGTACAATTCGAAATAGAAATAATTTGTCACTCGCCTGTCATTTCATCTTCATACTTCGCAGAAAATATGAGAGATGATAGAAAAAATATATTGAACAATACATACGTACACGTGTATATATACTAATTTGTTCGAAATATAATAAGCTGGCAACGCACTTAGTAGCTCCTCTGGTGTTACGCGGTGTCGTGGGCGGCGGTGATCACTTACTATCAGGTGACCCGTGCGCTCGTGTGCCATGCTTTGTCCATAAAAAAAAAATAAATAATGATTTTCATTATATTAAGTACCTAGTGTTAATGTCATACAGATAATAGAATATGACAGACAAATATTTAAAATATGGTCTTAAAATATTTGTTTATCTGAGCGAGAAAATTTAAATAAATAATTTCCCTGTGCAGGAATCGTACCCACAATCATCGTGATTACAGTCAGACAACCTTGAAACTTTGATATAGTATTCAGCTTCATACTGCATCTCGCACATAGCCAGGTAGGCAGAGTTAAAACCGGGGGACGTTATTAAGATAGCGTTCCCATTAAGACACTTCTTGAGACATTGCGTGTTGAGTGGAGACAAGAAATTAAAATAATTGATTTTCCTGACCAGAAATCGAAGCCGCAACCATCACAACTATAGTACGACGGTTTCAACAATAATAATTCTAATAAAACACATTTAAGCGCCCCTCAGCAACCATCAAGATTATTTGGTAACCTAAACAAACAACTTCGTTCTTTTCTCATTTATTTTGTTATTTTGATGCTTCGATTGGGATTGCCGCTTGTTATTTTGTTTTCAAAGTAATAATTTACCATTCATTCAACTTGTTCGGGAATTTGTTCATGATTTTGGTTCGTTGAACTATAATCTGGCAATTTTCTACAATTTCTCCATTTCTTTTATTAGCTTCACGCTGTGAAGTATCCGTATGTGTATCTGTGTATTCTAATGACAGCGGGGTAAGCAGAGGGATTTAATTTTGAGACACTATGATACCCAGTTTCATTTGGAAGAATTGCGTGTTGAGTGGCGTAACTCAACGCCTCATAATTTTTTCGTCATTTCCATTTATATAGTTTTGATTTGAGCTAGTGTTACCGTTAAACTACTGCAACGCTGCTAAAACTGGACATGCTTAGTAGCCAAACTGTTCAAGAAGCTCCTTGTATGCTGTGGCGAGCGCACGCCAGCCAGATTTTTCAGGTGATTCTTTATTATGTAAGGAATGCTATGCTGCACAAAGGACTGAAAATAGAGAGCCTGGAAGAACGCATAGGCCGGCTCGAATACAACGCTGCCCTCCAAGCTGATGCATCGGACGACCTACACGTTAAAGACATCGCCTCGTGACACACCAGGCCTCCTAACGTACGGCGTCTTCCGAGGGAAATTCTTCTTTCCCTAAATTTCTTGAGCTGTCACAATCAGGTATCACTCGACTGGGCTGACCACCCAGATGATACAAGCTCATCGTCCCCCCTGTCTACCCCTCTCTCACTGCTCCGTCACTGAATTCTAGACGAATTGCATGTTCAATAGTGCAACATATCGCCACTCTTTGCCTAGTTACGACAGCGAGCCAGGTGCCTTAAAATTTTTCTTGTATAAGTAAAATGGAAAATATATTCCTACAAAAATTAAAGTTATCAACGTTATCCTATTTACACTTGCAAAACTTATTTCGCGACATTAGCAATTTATAAATATGAATATTGTAACGGAATGGTTTAGCTTCAGCGATCATCTTAATAGGTTTTTGCTTTAATATTCAACTTCTACTTGTATATTTAATAATATTAAACTTGGTTTTTAAGCTATTTAAAAATCATTCATATATTATTAATAGATCCTGTTCTGAGTCTAAATACGAACATACAGCTGGGTAGGCAGAGGGAACCTAGTTCTAACATATTAAGTTCCTCGCGCACCGCTCAATTTCCTGATATAACAAACAAAATTAAAATAGTCTCATCTCTTCAAGCGGGAATTGAATCCACAAAAACGGTAGTTACAGTCACACGACACCAATAACAGTGTACAATATGTTTGGTATCTTTATACTTATTTAAAATCTAATAATAGTAATAAAATAAATTAATTAAAACACAGTCGAATTAATTACCCCCTTTTGTCAATATAATATGGAAGTTAGAAGGCCACCGTCCTTTGAGCAAAACATTATATTGGTTATATCAATCTCATAAATACTTTGTCACATTGTATAGGTGATATATATATATATATATATATATATATATATATATATATATATATATATTGTAAATCGAAATTATAAACTTAATATTAATATTAGATATATAAATGATTGTGGGGCAAATCGCCACCAGATCGTGCTCCACGAAGAGATCCAAGCGTGTGATGCAAAGATATAAAATTCGACGACGAATTCTGGAGGCATTGCGTGTTGAGCGGCAGAACTGAACGCATTATAAATAAAGAATATTGCTAAAATTGCTTTGTCTATTAGTACCTATGGGGAGTGTTAAGACATTCCTCCTCACTTTTTAAACAAATACCCGAGACATTAATTGGCTCTTGTAACATAAAAAAGGAATGAAAATACTATATTTCCACAAGTGGGACTCGAACTCATGACTGTGACCTTTTTATGTTGTCGATCGCCGAGTTACTTCACGTACTACCCTACATCTTTTCGGTACAACCAGCTTAATTTGAAAAAAATAACGTTATTTATAATTGTAAGCACGTCTCTTTATAAAAGTTGACTAAAACGTATCTAAAATATGAAATTAATTGTACAGAATGACTCAAATCACGAGCACGTCTGCTCACTAAAGCCGGTCATTAATAAACAAAATGTGAGGCGAGCGCGTGGCGGTTAGTGCACCACACCCGCGACCCTCCCGCGACCTCCCTTGGGTAGGTGAGTGAATTCTAGAATAGTTATACAATATTTTAAATAAACCTAATACATAATTAAAATTTAAATAAATTAAGTGCGAGTCGGATCAGCCAGGGTTTTGTACAAATTTCAGGATTGTTAGTCAACGGGAAGTATAACTTATAAGAGTTAATGAACTGTACGTTTACGGACATATGCAATCATTTTGTGTGAAATGAACAACAAATTTAAGTTTTTAATAATTGTTTTCCATAATATCCTAACACTGTTTTCTTTTCAGATTTTTTCTTTTATTTTTATTGTAACTTTTCACTTCGTGACGAATTTCATAACTGAGAGACTTGAAGATATTATTGTACATTCCTTTAAAAACTAAATAAATATTAAAATTTTCTAGGATGCTTCTAGGACATCATTGCTCTGCGTCGCGATTACGTTCATATGAGAATTTCGTGTAATTCATAAACGTACGATGCGAGCGAATTACGGTCACATATCCCCTTTTGTTGATCATATAACTCGAACTCTGGTTGCTCGGTTTTCACCCGATACGACCATCATGTGATAGGCAGAGAGAGACTAATTATGATTAAATGGTATTTTTGTACTGTATGTTTTTAAAATTTGATTTTTTGATGATGTTCTATTTGTTGTAATGGTATGTGTGATGCGTGTGGGTTTGATTCCCATTCGGGGTGATAAATTAATTTAAATTATTGTTATTGAGTTGTAATTCTACATGCAGTAACTCCTTTTTCGGTGGAAAGTAGAGAACGCAGTATCTTAACTATAGATTTTAGTAGGAATAGGGGGGTCGGGCGCTCCGGTTCCACTCAAGAAGAGACTTGAACTGATTCCAGAAATTTTGCAAAAAACACAAAAAACACACCACACTCACACACACAAAGAGCAATTTTGTATCTAAATCTCTTTTTGTATTTTCTGTTTTTTTCCTTCCTTTAAACGTATAAATATATAATTTGGTGACAATAACTGCGACACATTATTGCACTATTACAGTTGTTGTCGTTGTAAAATGTTATTATTATATACGAAAAATTGAAATAATTAAATTTTATTATATAAGATAATACTAGCGGCCAGCCAGCGGCTTCGCCTGCTTGAACTACATGATTATTAATTTAATAAACAGAATTGACTGACAATCATATGTGTTGATTTCAATGAATAATTTAATTTACCGGTTCAGAAACAACCTTAAGTGTTAGATTGTTAATTTGGGTATCGATTTATAATATTCTTTGTAAAATAACTGTAATTATTACAAAAAAAAATTAAATGGAATAATCCAATATCGAAATCGAATCCAAAATAATTAATCGAATATCGAATAGAATATTTAATTGCAGAGAAAAAACTAGGAAGAGATTTCCTCCTAGTTTTGAAAGTCGGTTAGAAATACAGATTTATTACAAACAAATATTATAGGTATAGATATGGATTGCAATATATTTGTAGGCAAACTAATGACTTAAATTCATTCAAAAGACGATAACTTTTTTTTAATTAACTAATTTTGATGAAATAAACATTAGATGTTAAGTTGATGCACCATCGCATTCGCATCGCGAGCTCACGTCGTGACCGAATTTAAGACCAAAAATTCGATAAATACCATCGATCAACCACCTTACTCACCAGACCTAGCTCCGGCCGACTTTTTCCTGTTCCCTAAACTCAAATTGCCACTCCGAGGACACCGTTATGAGTCAATTGAAGACATAAAAGACAATTCGACGCGAGAGCTAAAGAAGGTCCCTGAGAGTGCTTATAAAACATGTTTCGAAGATTGGAAGAAGCATTGGCACATGTGTATTGCATCAAATGGGGCCTATTTTGAAGGCGACAAAATAAATATTAATGAGTAAATTAATACTTTTTGTTATATTTACATTTGCTGGATAGTTTATTGTCACAATATATCTTCATTTCTTTGCTCTGATGTCGAGGCAAAGCGCGGCATTGAGTTCTGCCACACAAACCGCAACACCTCCAGAATTAGGCGAAAAGAGCTGAACGGAGTGTCTTAATACTAGGTTCTCTCTGCCTACTCTGCTGTGTGCGGAATACTGCGTGAAGATAAATAAAATAGACTTACGAGGTGCTACTAGTACAAAATAAAACACAAGGATACGCCACCGCAGCGTCAACTACGCACTGACCGCCACCACACATCGTAATGGACGAATCGAGTAATTAAAACCGTTACGTAATCGAATGCGGTTGTGGTCTCCGTAGGTTTGCGGTATACAGCAGATTTATAAAAAAAATCTGCTGTATACCGCACACAGCAGGGTAGGTAGAGGGAACGCAGTGTTAAGACACTCCGTTCCCCAATTTCTGCCGAATTGCCGAAAACGCCGCGTTTTGCCTCGATACCGGAGCGAAGAAATATAAATATAAACCTAAATAAATATTTTACATCTTCGAGTGAGGATTGAACCCACAACTGTCGTATTACAGTCACACCCTTGTGACGATGCGCCACGACGGCCTCTTAATCTAAATTAATAGTGCTTTATTCGAGACTGTTGAAAGTGTAATACTCTTTCTCTCTTTTCGTCGTTGACCCTCAATATAAATATATAGGCTTACCCGCTGCGACCTCTGCCAGCAGTTTTGAGTTCTGCAAAGTTTTATCCGCCTCTTATAGTTGTTAAAGTGAATATTATTGCTATCATTATTTTATCTATCTACACTCACGCTTTATTAAAGCAAAGAGTTTCAGTGGTAAATCACCACATCCACTATTTATAGGGCGGGCAGAGAAAAACTGGAAAAACAAACATCTTTCGTGACTTATCTAACCACACCCAAGAATTGTGATACCTAAAAGGATACGGAGTAACGGTCAGTAGTGGTATAGTATTTAATAAAAAAAAACAAAACCTACTATTAAGAATCGAACCCACAACCTCGTATTTAAGGCACGATACTGCCACTGAGATATATAAAACTATAATGTTGAAAGAATGAACCTAACACCGCACTAACGTTAAAGCAAACTTAACAAGATTGTTAAAAGTACCTGCGCAGGTGTAAATTAATACTCCTATGTGATAGAGAAGACTCTATATCGTGTATAAGATAACTAGTACACTGCTTACACAACGAGCTTTGTGGACTTTCAGCTTCACGCTGTATCTCACACATAGCAGGGTAGACGGAGGGAATATTTCGATTTTCGGTTCGATACCCACTCGCGGCTATAATTGTTTTATACGCAGTTATATTCGTAATTTTTTTTTCTCATTTCCTTGTTCGGTAATTTAGTTAGAAACATTACAGTCTGAACGACTGAACTTTCTCCCCACCCGAATTTTGGAGGCGTTCCGTGTTAAGTGGCGGAACTCATCGCCGCGCTTTGTCTCGATACCAGAGCGAAAACAGTAAAAATAATAAACATTTAATTTCCACGAGTGGCGATCGAACCGGCAACCAGAAGCGATAACAGTCTCACGATTGTGCCTCTGCGCTGTGGAAAACTCGATAAGACGAATCTCAACCAACTTTCAAAAAATGCCGATAAAGTCTGTCACAACATAATATATAATACTTAGTTACGTCACAGTTTAAGCCTTGGAGAACTATTGAAATTCTTCACATACATCTGAGGAGAACGTTCGCGTTATTTGAAGCTACGTACAATATAGCGTAGTGTCATTTCAAGGATAGCATGGAATGTTCAATACAATCCTAATGAAAATATACGGAAGTTCCTTTAATTTTATCTAGAGACGAGCAGAAATAGTTGGTGTTAGTTAGGTTATTACTTATATTAATTTATAAATTTTTTCGTTCTTCATGTTCACAGCAAGGTAGGCAGAGGTAACCTAAGAACTTAGTGTTATGTCACTCTGATCCGACTAATTTCCGCCAAATTCTCGAGGCATTGCGTGTTGAGTAGTGAAACCTAACCGCACTTTGCCTCGTTACCAGAACATGCCTGTGCCTGTGTGTTACCAAATTTACACAACGCTAAAAAGTGCGTAGACAGAGAGAGTCAAAATATTTTGTTTTCCGCTTACTGCCTCAATTAAGAAATTTGCGTGTTAAGAGACGAAACTCAACGCACTCATATCCAGATGACATTTTTTTCAGCTTCACGCTGCGTGGAGGCATTGCGTGTTGAGTGGTGGAACTCAACGCCGCCCTTTGCCTCAACACCACATCATGACGGTATTTATTTTTTAGCATTTTTAAAGTTATACAGAACAATAAAAATATGAAATTTAAAAGTCAAGATGTCTTCATTCCTCAACTAGAGCAAGTATCAAACTTTCCAGGAACACGTATCGTTTTTATATCCTTGGACTCGTCCCGGAAGTTTATAATTCTATTGTGCTTTCTCATGATCTTTATGAACTCTGCGTATTTCCGTGACTCTGTAGTTTGTTTAACTTTTAGTTAAGTAAGTTAACTAAATTATCTTACACTAGTTGTCGCCCGCAACTTTGTTTTCCTATTCCCAAAGGATTTTTAGATATTCTTTTTCCTCCCTAACTTATCTGCATCCCAAATTTTAACGTTCTAAGCCCAGTAGTTTTAACAGTAGGCACCTATTTATTTCTTCAGTAGACCTGTAATCCGTACATTGTCTGTCAATCATTCAGTTTTATACGTATTGATTGCTAATTGATTTATTCTACTATTTTCGGGGTTAGTTAAAAATATCATCTAGTGGAACACGAAACGAAAAAGTTATTAATTACAAGTGACGCTTTCGTACAGAAAAATAAATTGATGAAATAAAAATTATTATAAAATACATAATGTCGAAACATATTTTAAACATCTAAACAATAATTATGCTCAAAAAACAATTTTCACATAACAATCCCCAAACACGACCTTCGCTGGAAAAGCTCCACGAAAAGGACTTTAATTGAAAACACGTAACGTGCGTGCGTTTACACGTTAGACGTTAACGTAAACGTAAATCAAGATAGAAGGGAGTAATGCGACAGGCGCGGCTTAGTAATCACCGCGACAGTTTATTTGTAACGACACGATATCGTCTACGATACGAGTACAGTACAGTCGAGGAGTCGTGCCCACCCTGACGTTAACTGTAGATGACTGTACTTGTTCTTGAGCTAATAATGCGCAAAAGTTCAGGAAACCTAACATCCGAGGAGCCACGACTTGACGCCCGTACTGTGACGAGTGGATTTCAATTCAATTTTATTGGTAGATGTTGAAATTTGGGACACTTTCATCAATATTCAAGCAATTAGTTCGTTGTGGAGTTTGAGAGACTGACTAGACGCCATTAGTATTCTTTCCAAAAATCTTGTTTGTTGGTCTTGTAAGGATTTAAAGTTAAATGAATAATACAACAGGATTATTTAAAAATAACTAGTTTTTTATGCAGAACAAATCGATATGCAAGTGTATAAAGCTCTGGACGAAATTAGTGGATATAGAAAGTTGATAGTTTAGTTTCATGCTTTGCAAAATGCTTGCGCCTAGCGGGATAGCCAGAGAGACCCGAGGGCTAAACGCTAAGGTCAAAGTTGATATTGGCATTTATTAGCAAAGATAATATTAAAGTTATTGGCATTAAGGGGAGGATAAGGTGTAGATATAATTGTGCATTGAGAGAGGATACATAAAAAGGATTTGAGAACAAATCAATAGCAGTTGTTATTTAAACAAATTAATATTGATAATTATTAAAACTTTAACTAACATATAATTTATATTTCCATTTCTTCACTCTAGTGTAGGCAAAACGCGGCTTGAGATCTGCCACTCAACACGCAATGTCTCTAGAATCCGGCGAAAAGTAAGAAACGGTGTATCTTAACACTAGGTTCGCTCTGGCTACCCTGCTGTGTGCGGGATACACCGTGAAGCTGATGAAATTTATATTTTTAAGGTAATAATACATTATAAACCTTGCCTCTCGTTTAAATCCGGTAATCTCAATACTGCTGCTCTATAAAATCAAAGAAATATACAACTACTGCCCCACGAATCCAGAAATGAAATATTAGAGGGTGTACCTTAAAAAAAGTCTTGTGTACATAAAATAAAGCATTTAAGCCGTCTCGCTGGCATATAAATGACCTTATAACTCGGAAAAATCCACCAGCCCGCGCTCCCTAACCTAATTCTCCGTGTTGACGGCTGTTCAAATGGCTACTTAATCTAATTGTGCTGTTTTGCTTACTTTTAGCATGCGATTCTTAATTCGTCTAGTTAATAATTTTTAATATAATTTGTAATTTTTGATCTTTAATTCCTCAATTGATTGCTGTTAAGTTTCACACTTTAATTCGTATACAGCAGGGCAGAAAGGGGAGAGCTAGTGATAAGACACTACGTTCTGCATTTTTCGACCAAATTTTCAGAACATTGTGTGTTGAGTGCCTGAACACAAGGACGCTTTTTGTCTTCAGCAAAAAACAGCTCAGCTAAAAAAGCAAAGAAAAGGGAATATAAAAATAATTTATTCGTCTGATTGGAAATCGAAACCACAACCGTTGCCGCTTACAGTCTAACAATGTGGCGCTGCGCCTCGTATCTATCCGTATCGTATATAACTAGTATATCCAGCCGTTAATTAATAGGTATTTTTTATGTATATATAAAATTTATTTATTTACTTATATACAAGATTGACATATCAACTTCATTTGATTAACGACGAATATTATTTTTTGCTCAAACGTGCGACTATCAATGCGATGGCTGTGGGTCCAATTACAGGGAAGCCTACAGCGTGTGTTGAGTTCCGCCACTCATCACATAATGCCTTGAGAATTCAGCAGTAGGCCGAAAGTTCCCATATTCCCTCTGCCTACCCTGCTATATCCGGGATACAGCGTGACGCTATAGAATAATTTGATAAATTAGTAATTAGCATACTAGCCAATGAATTTATAATTAGTCAGTCCAAAGACTAGCAGATAGTATAAAATTCTCCAAGCTCGATTTTTAATTTCCATTACTAAGGCCGGTTCAACAGACATCAACTCATTGAATTACATGAGTGACACTCTGTGGCGTTGTATAAGATCCAGTATTATATTTTTTTTCTTTTATATTTTTCTTGAATTAGCTTCGCCCGCATCTCTTTGGAACTTTGGAAATTTTTCTTGAATTATATTATTCCTTAGTTAAAATTCCGAAAGGAAATGTGATATATAAGAGAAAATATTTATAATCTAACCTAGCGTTATTAAACCTTCGGCATAGTTGAAGATTAGCGTGAATTGATTCCTATATGGCGGTAGCTATATTTTTAGTCTAATATTTTCGTAAAATAAAGCGTCCTTGCGAGTACAAAAATAAATTAAAATTAAATCAGCTTCGCGCTGTATCCCGTACACAGCAGGGTAGGCAGAGGGAACCTAGTGTTAAGACACTCCGTTTCCCATTATCTGAAGGCATTGAGTGTTATGTGGCGGAAAACATCGTCGCGCTTTGCCTCGACACCAGATCGAAGAAATCAAAATATACATTTAACTTTCAATAAATATCTCATTTACTCGAGTTGGGATCGAATACACATCCAGTCGCGTTTACAATCACACTTGTGCTACGACTGGCTTTAGAAAACTAAGCTGATGAATGTTTCTCTTTGTAGTCTCTGAAGAATGTGGGCGGTGAATATTCCTCATATACTAGGGTAGACACAAACAAAGTAATACCAAGACTCTTTCTGACTGTGATTTAATTCCTTACACGTGTTCATTGGAACTCAACGACATTTATGTATCTAACTTGAATGGAATAGAGCCTACGACCATAGTATGTGGTAAATATACTTTTTACCTTTTTTTGGTAAATGCGGTATCCTGTATCAAGATACTTCGTTCCCCTTTCCCACTTTTCACCAAATTCTGGAGGTATTGCTTGTCAAGTGATGAAACTCAACTTCTTTGCCTCATCACCAGAGCGAGATGGTGAAGAATGAAGATGGACTCCACTACCTAACGTGTTTACTGTTTCTTTTTAAAGCTCTAGTTTTTATTTGTTTATTCCTCATAAATTGATTTATAAACAGGCAGCTTATAGCGCAGGGGACAAGCGTTTGATGCCATCAATGCCTACAGAATTCAGCGGAAAGCGAGTATGGGAAGTGTCTAAATGGAGACGTATTAACACTTGGTTCCCAGGTTCTCTCTGTCTTCCCTGCCATGTGCGGAATATAGTATGATACTAAAAAAAAGACCTGATTTATTTCTTCAATGCATATAACGAGTTGTATTCAATCTTAAAGCATTACATTAATTCACATAACTTCAATAACTTCTACAAACTATAAATTGAAGGTCTGTCCTTTCCTTGCCTCGCTAAGATAACTTGCGCGATAAACTAGAACTGCTATAAAAGCTCACTTTATCAAGAAGCCATCGACTTTGAAATTTCTCGGTAGAGTGCGATATAAGTTTTAATTTAGATCTGGGGTCAGCCTTAAGAGTAAAATTTTACTAAATCTTGTATTTTTATATATTTTCCGCAAAATTTTGGAGATTCACGTGATAACTGGCCTATTCTAATATTTTATTTAATAACATAAAATATTATAATAAAATAAATAAGAGGTACAAGAAGCAACTAACAATATCACAAGACAAAACGAATGACAGCAATGATAAAAGATCTTTCAACTACTAATAACTTTTTTAACCAAAAGTTTTTAACACATATACCGCTAGTTAAACAAAATGAGACGTTCTGAAGTGAAAATCACCTTAGGTGAATGTAAATGTTCTTATAACGGGGAAAATCCTTTGGACCCGTTCTCTAACCTAATACAAAGTTGATGGCTGTTAGAATGAGGTTGGTAATTCGATTTGAGAAGCTCTTTTTAGGATATAAACGAATATAACAAACAATTTATATGAAAAAAATGTGGGTATTACTGAAAGAAATATAAAACCTGTGGAGAATTCAATGCCTTTGTAGGTTTTGCTAATCTATTCTGTAATGAAGGCAGGAAGGCACAGGATGGCAGGTACCTGCGAGCTTATCACATCGAGTATGAAAAAGAACTTGCTCAAGTGTAGTTAAATACTTTTGAAAAATGCCACATATTTAACTCTTTTTATTTCATTTTTGTCTTCGATTAATCAAAAGTGAAAAATAACGAAACTACTACTGTACAAGAATGAAAATTTGTATATGAAAAAGCATATAGATATAAAAAAATATATTTTCTTATACTGGATTTTTATTAATAATTAATTTAATTTTTAAAAGGTTTTTCGGCTCTACTTTTATAGGTAATCACTTACACAAATGAAAAGCTCAGCTTTTAAGCCTCGCGAGGTATATGACGTATTCTGTACAATATAGTCTGTGTCTTACTTTCAACGCGATGTTTTTGTGTTCAATCGTAAACGTAGAAGATATTATAATCCATATTATATTTCCAGCGTCGAGTTCCACTTAACAAGCAATATCTTGAAATCATTCAATCATTAGAGAACGGAGTGTTTTGACACTAAATTGTCCTTGCCTGCCATATAATGGAAGATAAAGAATAAATCAGTACAATAAATATCCTACAACATGAGGCTACAGAATTAGGAAATTGGCTCGTAAAAACTTGATAAGCTTTTATATTAGTTCCAAACTAGTAATGTCATTATTATTACAGAGCTTAAACAAACTTTGTATCGAACGATTTTATATTTGTTTTTATTGAGGTTTATTGAAAGCTGTTCTCAGCGCTAATACGGAGTTTATTTTACGAATAATTCAAGGATACCTGGATACATCTTGGATTTTTTTTTAATTTTTCTATTTGCGTATAAAACTCAAATATATTTAAGAGTGGTTATGATTTTAAATTTAAAAACCAAATTTTAAAGGAATAAGTACACTATCTCTCTTTTACTCATTTAAAATATTGTTGAACAAAATATTGTCTATACTCATATTGTGGTGCAACCATACTCGTACATCATTAGCTGCACTGCATTCACGCGATGGGTTTTGGGTTCGATCACTACTCGTAGCAATATTTAAATTGATTTATTTTCTGCAGCAGAATAGTGCTTCTGTCAACCATGCTATAGTTAATGTAAAAAGGAAAAAAATACTGACATTAATTTAAGCTTGATATCGCCACTTTGTCTTGAGATAAATAGGTTTTGACGGACGGACAGATCGATAACGAATAAATCCTATGAGGGTTCCTTTTTAGATACGAAACCCTGAGAAGATTACTAAATAAACTTATTTAGGTCTCGCATCAAAATATTTATTTCATTGCAATTGTAATTCTTATTTTTTCACGTCAAAGCTAGCATTTAACTTAAAGTTAAAACGCTATTTGTAATAGGAATGAACATTTTATTCTCATTTGTTATTTGAACTGGAGATTACAATTTAAATTAATATTCTTTCTTCCTACTCTTGTTAGAATGCATTCTTCTTTATATCTTTTTATTAATTATTCAGTATAAGATTAAAAACAATTTTGTTTCGCTTACCAGGTTATTTATAGTCAGTGGAACAAACAATATCTTCAGCTTTATACAATTAGTATATATGTGTATTTTATTATTAATTTTATTTTATTAGGTGTATAAAGTAGTCACATTGTTATAATAAAATAGAATCAGCTTTTTCCCGCACACATCAGGATAGGCAGAGGGAACCTAGTGTTAAGACACTCCGTTTCCCACTTTCTGCCGAATTCTGGAAGCATTGCGTGTTGAGTAAGCGCATTGCTTCGTCACCAGAACGAAAAAAATGAAAATATAAATAAATATTTCATCTCATATAGTAGGGATTCTACCCACAATCATTTGGTTTTACAGAACCTTAAGAGAGAACTGTAAGACACTCGCGTGTAGAATGGTGGAATTCAACGCCTTAATCAACTTCACGCTGTATCCCGCACATAGCAGGGTAAGCAGGGGGAACCTACTGTTAAGACATTCCGTTCCCCCTTTTCCATCGAATCTTGGAGGTATACGTATACCTATGTATGGCAGTGACAAAACTTAACGCTGCACTTTGCCTTGTCAGAGCGAAGAAATTAAAATATAAATTTAAATGAATATTTCATTTCTTTAAGTGGGGATCAAAGTTACAACCAATTTACTGTCACACACTTGTGACCCTGCGCCACGACTGACCTCAAGTTTTTTTCATCTGCATCTAATATATGACTTATTGCAATTTTCAAGATTTATCAGCCCTAACCGACCAAGAGACTAAACTAGGACATGTAAATGATAAATTAAAAGCAATAGCGTCCCACTGACAGTTATATTACATAATATGGTGAGTTGAATGTTCTGAAGAGACACACATCAGTTGCCTTCATGAAAGGAATACCTAACGGATGAAACGCTTTACAAATTCGGAATACGAAAATATTCATGTCCTTATGTATGTTTAAATGGATATTTGTGTTAACTTTGGATTTTTTTCTCTTACAGTTACTATATGCTCTCTGTCTTTGACAGCTTTCTATTTTAGGAATCAGTAATAGAATGACAAAAAATTCGTTTTGGTGAACCTCAATAGATGATGACTAGATTTCGAGCAGAGAGCGGAGTGCCTTATTTCAAACTCTGCCCTATGGTCAGCATAGGGCAGAGTTTGAAATAAGGCACTCCGCTCAGAAATAAAAACAGTCCAATGCGAGACGGTCTCCTGCATGAGGGTTTCCGTATCAATTCAATGATCAACGATCAATGATCAACGTCAACGGGAACGAGACTTTTTAAAAGTTGACATACTTGAGTTTGCGGGCGTCATTTTGTATGAAATGAACTACAAATAGACATTTGTAATTATATTTGATTTATTTAAATTTATTTGTATTGTAAGTTCTCGCATCTCGCGCAAATTTTATAATTGTAGGTCCACGGGAAATATCTTGTGGGTCTATTTACGCGGCGAAGTCTATTGAACTGAATCTGAACTCCACTGGCATCATTTGATTGTATTGACTTACAAGCTAAACTTGTTGTGGTTCGAAGAAAATGAGATACATATACAGATACATGTATATATAGAGATGAAAGGTGAAAGGTGTTAAAAAATGAAAGATAAACTAAAAAAAGAAGCAATGTTCAAAAATGTAAAAAAAAAAAATTATTGTAAAACGATAAATATCATTTATATATTTTGTTTGTGGTTAGAGTGAAATGTGTCTTAATACGAAGTTCTGATGTTTCCATCCACGTACTGAGGAAGTTTAAATGGATTGTCTAGCCACGACAACATTTGCGTCTGTTTTGTTTAATTTATGTCGAATTCTATTTGTTTCTTACCAGTCGGTTAGTGTTTAGTTAGGAAGTTACAGGTTCAATGCCGTTTAAAAAATATATATTACAATAATTTAAAATATAATTAAATTAAAATCAAATCAGCTTCACACAGTATCCCGCTCACAACAGGGTAGGCAGCGGAAACCTAGTGCTAAGACACTCCGCTCCCTACTTTCCGTCGAATTCTGGAAGCATTGCGTGTTGAGTAGCGGAACCCAATGCCGCTCTATGCCTCCACACCAGAGCGAAGAATTAAAAATATAAATGAAAATAATATTTCATTTCCTCTAGTGGGGATCGAACTTACAACCGTCCCGTTACAGTCACACCTTGTGCCGCTGCGCCACGACGGCCTCACCTGTTTAATTATTTTTTCAATACAAATTATACAATACTGGTTACATCTGTATAACTAAAGGGCAGTTCACAAATTGTGGCTAAACAACATAAGACTCAAAATGTTTTCTTTTATAATTTAAAGTTAAAGTTTCGTATTTTATTTTTTATGAATCCTTCAACAACATTTTATATTAGCGGTCGTTCTTAGCTGCTTTACAACCTACAATATTAATTGTATACAATATAAATTAAATATTTATTTTAATTAAGAGCTTTTATTGGAAAATTGTGAAAATAATTCATTGCTAATCAAAATGTTTGTCTCAAATGAATTCAACGTAAATATCTTGGTGGACTGACTACGATCTATACCTATATACATTTCTTCTACTCATATCAATAGAACTGCGTATCGATACATTCTCTTCTCTACGTACTTACTTACTAAAGGTGAACACCCTTTTTTATCTTAGAGGCATTATATGTTAAAGAGAGAAAGACCTACCATCGCGGAGCAACAAATATTTATAATTGCACCTACTTAATTTGCTCGTATGTACCTTTGATCTTTAAATATAGAGAAAGAGGAATGTAATTAGAAATACTTTGGCCAACGCTTCTTTTTTCTAGTTTCACGCTGTATCCCATATATAGCAGGGTAGACAAAGAAAACCTGGGAACTTAGTGCTTAGGAATTCCGTTCCCATAAACACACTTCCATTCTCCACTTTACGCCAATATCTGGAGTCATTGCGTATTGAAAGGCAGATATCAACGCCTCGCTTTGTCTCTTTACCAGAACGGGGAAAATATAAAATTAAATATCTCATTTCTTCGTGTTGGAATCGAACCCACAACCTGTCCCGTTTACAGTCATGACGACCTCGATTTATAATATTCGTAAAGATACAATCAAATCAGCTTCATACTGTATCCCGCACACAGCAGGATAGGCAGTGGGAACCTTGTGTTAAGACACTCCTTTCCCCACTTTCCGTCGAATTCTGGAGGCATTGCGTGTTAAGTGAAACAACCAGTCGATTTTGCAGCACAGTTTGTGCCATTACGCTACGACTGGCCTCATACATAAGTATATATCATATATAATATAGACTTCTTGTATTAAATATAACTTTTTCAATTATTGCATAAGATGTTAAATACTGTATCACGTCAAACACAGCGAACGGGCGCTGTCGTGAAAATTAATGCAGACGTGGCGGCCTATTTCCCTGACATGTGAGCTTGCTACCGTTTCTGACTGCGAGGTCATACGCGGTCTCGCTGTACTAGGATTAACTATAACATTTAGATTTATTAACTGTATATACTAGTTGTTGTGGGTTTGATTACTATTCGGGGCATTTAATTATTATCATTTTCTCGTTTTCATTGAGTTGCACCAGTCAATGAGTCTCATAAATTGGGCGGTGGTCAGAACTCAACGCCGCCCTTTTGCCTCGATACCAGAGCGAAGAAATGGAAAGATAAATTTAAATAAATATTTCGTTATAGATAGATAAAATTCTTAACTGCACAACTAAAATAAAATCCTTAAGTAAAATAAAATAAGAACAATACTTTACAATGGTTGTTAATACTCACTACGCTTTGCGTTGGATTACACTGTTTAACACGCAACATATATTTCTATATTTCCTCAAAAGAAGAAAACATAGTGTCTCGACACTAAGTGGCCTCTCTTACGCCACAATATATGCGGGATAGTGCGTGACGCCACAAAAAAAGAGTAAGTAAATCCCTTTGAACTGTAACATATTTCATACACACTCCTACGAGTATCTCGACATGGATATTCGTAGTTGTGATACAACATTGTTAAGAAGTAATTGGTTTAGGTACGACTTCGTACTGAGAATCGCACTTTCTGTGAATTTTCACCTAAAGTAGTCAAGATCTATTATGTAAATAGATAGAGATTTAAATAAATATTCTGTGAAATTAATTATTTTATAGCAATCTAAAGCTTCAAGGGCAACGCGTTTGTCGTTAATGCGATGGTTGAGGGTTCGATTCCTACTTGGGGGAAAATTAATAATCAGCTTCATGCTGTATCCCGCACACAGCAGAGTAGGCAGACGGAACCTAGTGTTAAGACAGTCCGTTCTCCACTATGTGCCGAAATCTGGAGGCATTGCGTGTTGAGTGGCATAACTCAACGCTGTGCTTTGCCTCGATACCAGAGAGAAGAAATAGAAATATAAACGTAAATAAATATTTCACTTTGTTGGGTGGGGATCGAATCCACAACCGTCACGTTTTAGTCACACCCTTGTGCCGCTGGGCCACGACAGCCTCAATCAATATTATATTCCCCCAAATGAAATTAATTGAATAGGAAATGAAATCCTCTCCCTGGTAACAAAGCAAAGCGCGGCGTTGATTTCCACCGCTCAACACGCAATGCCCTGAGGATTGGGCGGAAAATCGGAAACGACAAGTACCCTCTGCCTTCTGTGCTGTATTCTGGTGTCTGCAGCGTGAAACTAAAAACTCGGGTTTCGTGGCCGTAAAAGGGGTTTCCTCACATTAAAAAAAACGAAAAAGCAAGGTAAGCAGACAGAACCTTGAGTCAAGACATCTCGTATTTAACTTTTCCAATATGATATATTGCGTGTCAAGCGGTATATAAGTTATATCTTATCGGAGTACTTATCTATATTTAAGCCCATATCTTATTAGTGTATTAAGTATTACCTACAACGGTCACGCTAACAGTGAGACACTGTCTCATTGATACGGCCTCAATATATCTAACATAACAGTAAGTAGTTGAGGGCGTCGTGGCGCAGCGGCACAAGAATGTGAATTTTACGCGGGTTGTGGGTTCGATCCCCACTCATGGAATTGAAATATTTATTTACGTTTATATTTTCATTTCTTGGCTCTGGTGTCGAGACCTTGAGCTCAGCGACTCAATACGCAATGCCTCCAAATTTCGGCAGAAAGTGGGGGACGGAGTGTCTTAACACTAGGTTCCCTCTGCCTACCCTGCTGTATGCGGGATACAGTGTGAAGCTAATTTATTTATTTTATTTTTTTAAGCAGTTAAAAAAATATTAGAAACTTTGATAAAAATAAAATATCAATAATTTCTTATGTATAGATAACTACCAGCTATTATATGAAACTCAATCGCACGATAGAGAATACAAGGACCAGCACATGAATGCAGACGTGGCGGCCTATATTCACAACGTGTAAGTTACACCCTGCTCCAGTTAACATGTGTAGCCGTGAAAACTGAGATCTATTGTGTTTTAATAGCTTTCACGCTTTATCCCGCATGTAATGGAGATAGCGGAGAGAGGGATGATAGTGTTAAGGGTCTCCGAGGCACTGTGCTGTAGGTACTGTTGTACGGCGGAACTCAATACTGTGTTTTATCTTACCAGGCCTTGTAGTTTCTAAATTGAAAGTTATTAATATATGTATTATTTTTTATAATAAAAATAAATAAATCAGATTTACGCTGTATTCCGCACAAGGTAGGGTAGGCAAAGGGTTAAGACACTCCGTTCCGACCTTTCCAAAGTTTTTTGGACACATATTTATTAATGTATAAGATTTATACAAAATTAATACTAGGTTCCCCCTGCCTACCCCGCCTGGTGCGGGATAAAGCGTGAAGCTGATTAAGCTGATTTACACAAAAAAATAATAGTCATAAATGTATTTTTTTGAGTGAGTTAGGTAATGTTATCTACTCAACGTATAATTGAAGCTCAATAATATTAATAAAAGAGACAAAAATAACAATATAAAAAAATATCAATTAAAACGTAAATCGCTGTATTCATAGCCGCACGCCTGTAAGAATTGGAAAGCTGATATTTTAGCTAAAATTTATATAAGAGGGTGTTTTATATGTCGTGACAGTACGTGGAACTATACATCTTATATACTTTATGCTGGTTACACTTTCACTTTATTATACCCAGGCTACTCGTGGCGCAGAGCATAAGAGTGCTACTGTAAGCGCTATAAGGTGTGGGTTCAATTTCTACTCCAGGAAATGAAATAATTCATATTTTCATTTCCTCGCTCTGTTAAGGACACAAAGTGTGGTATGTTCCGCCACTTACAATGCAATACCTATATCGAATTTCGTATAGCATAGTGGCGAACAGAGTATGTTAACTGTAAGTTCACTCTCCTGATGCGGAATACAGCGTGAAGGTTAAAAAAATAAAAAAATACAATATAAAACGTAAACCACTATTTTCTTATCTTGATAATGTATTTTTTTTATGGAAAAAGACATGGCAAACGAGCGTACGGGTCACCTGATAGTAAGTGATCACCGCTGCCTACGACACCGTGTAGCACCAGAGGAGCTACTGGTGCGTTGCCAGCTTTTGAGATGGTTGGGCACCGGAGCCTCGGATTACCTAATGCGAAACGCAGTGGCATAAAGCCACTGCTTCACGCCGGTTATAAATGCCGGGGTCGGTAATGATCCGGTCGAGTCTGTCCATGCGTGTCGCTGGCGACATGACTCTCACTCGTACTTTAGTCGCCTCTTACGTCACCACCAGTAAGTACCAGGGTGATCCTATTCTAAGCCGGGAACACACGGATTTTGTCGATCCAAAGCGAGAAAATGAAATTAAATTCTCCTGAGTGAGAATCAAACCTACAGCTGTCGTGTAAAAATTACAAACGCATCGTCATATTTAAAAGATTTTTAATAAAAGAGTTTTTCTCAGAGAAGAATCTATTCCTTCACGAATTTTGAATCTCAAAATAACGAGTGTCGTTTGTGTAAAAAATTTCCAAGGTAAAATATCCACCCACGACTGCGAAGCCGATAACGGGGATGATGAATACGTAAGAGTCTACTGTGAAAGCCTTCAAAAGTCTCACTTTTAATACGACGTGCAATCCTTCTAATAATAATAATAATATGGAATTTAAAATTCCAGGCCATGGTGCAGAAGCACAGCTTGTGACTTTAAAAATGACGGTAGGGGGTTTGATTCCCATTCAGGGGTATGATTTTTTCTCTATTCCTCGCTTTGGTAACGAGAGAAAGTACAGCGTTACATTCCGAATGAAACTCAATGAAGTGTTTTTATAATAGGTTCCCCCTGCCTACCCTGCTATTAAATACAAACCCCCAGATATTTTCATCTCCCAAATTTAAAATACACTGAACGATTCAATCAAATAATTCATTTCATCCAACGTAATCAATATAAAATTGGAAAGAAGATTTTCGTGAAACTGGCAATGTGTTGCTTTATAATGCTAATGCTCACTAAGCCCGACTAAATTTCATCACTGAAAAGAAGAAGCACTCAAACGAAATTATTCACCCGAGACACAAATGATTGAGAAAAAATGTATCGGTTTAGATATAGCTTTATAAATATATGTATGTTGGTTGAGGTCAGTCGTGGCGCAGCGGCACAAGTGTGCGACTGTAAGCGTGATGGGTTGTGGGTTCTATTCCTATTTGAGAAAATAAAATATTTCAAATTTTTATTAATTAACTCTAGTCCAAAATGGAAGTGTATTAATACGAAACCGAGTGTCTGATATTAGGTTCACAGGTTCCTCCTAGCCTTCTTATTCTTTGCGATATATAGCGGTATATCGCAAAGAATAAGAAGGCTAGGAAGCTTAAAAAAAGTTAACATGTGACATGTAGCTCATTTATCCCCAGTCGGGGCGATTGAATTATTTGATTTTCCCCGCTCTAATTGAACGAAACGCACTGATTTTGTGAAGAATGGAGTGTTACTTTCTCTACCTACCCTACTATATGGAATAAAGCGTGAAAGCTAAAAGAATAGGGAGATATTATAGCAGAATGACTAAAAATTAACGAGCGTTCGATCATATTTGTGCTCAAATAAGATTCAATTGATTCTTATATATGATGCATAAGGCTATTCATCATACCTTGAAAACGGAACGAGGCATTGTATGCGCGAAAATACTGGAATTATACGTGGAGGGGATAATTTCAATTTAGTCCTTTTGTTTATATAGTGCCGAAGTGGGCGTGCGCGCCATTTTGTTGAAAAAATAAGCAAATAAGTAATTGTATTGATTTTCGTTATTTTATGTATAGCTAAGTGTGTTTTGCTATAAAACTGTAGTCATTTTGGTTAAGCGGTGGGTGTGTGTTCGATTCCCACTAGAGCGTTTATTTTTTTTTTACTTTCACGCTATATCCCTCACACAACAGAATAAGCAAAGGGAACTTAATATTAAAACACGTCATTTACCTCGAACCGGAAACCGGAAAGCGCGGAGATAAAAGATTTTTTTTCTTATCAAAGCGATGAGATAAAAAGAACACCCCGAATGAAAATCGAAATTATTATATTTAAAAGGGTGTGACACCCCCTTAAATAATAATTTAATTCAAATTTTAACTAATTACAATATAATTACAAACTAAATCTAACTATAGCATACAAAGCTAAAGCTAATAATATTTCGAAACACTGAGACACCTTCATCACTAAAGTTGTAAATCGGTTATTAAAAAAGTGAAATCCTTTTGATCCAACGAAAACAGAGCTTACTCTCTGTATACAGATTGTTCTATAAAGTACTAAGTTTGGCAAACTATAGTATAACTGTCACGGCCATGGCCAGCTATGAATATAATAATTTCGATAACATTTAACGATTTATAACAAAAAAAAAACATGTAAATAACCATGTAAAATGGCCAATACTCGTTGCGAATGGCATACTGTGTAATATTATGTAAATGAAAATGTTAATGTTAATATATGTATTTACATATTATACATATATATATGGAAGTCAGTTTCACCCGCATTTGAGTCCAGTAGTAGCGGGAGAAGCAGGGGCACAAACGTGCCACGTGACAGGCTCTGGATTCGATTTCGACTACCGCAACGCTTTTCTTTAACGTTCTGCCTCTGTTTTAACTACTAAGGAGGCAAAACTGGGCTAAGTAACTTCACTCAATACGCAATACCTCCAGAATTCGGTGGAAAGTGGAGAGGCTAGTAATTCGCCACTACATCGTCTTCTACCTACCGTTCTATAAAGGAAATAAAGAAGGAAGCTGGCCTTTTTGCAGAGAATACCCGGGAACCTAATGTTAGGATACTTCGTTCCCTTTAAGACACTTCCGTTCCCCACCTCACTCACTAATTTAACACTTAATACCAAACCCAACACCAAAAACGTGACGTCTAATAAACATGCAGTTCTCTGTAATTCCCTCAGCACCTAATATTACCCTTAGCAATAGATTTCGCGCAAAATTTAATGTAAACATTTGTAAAGCTGTCGAAAGTTCCGCCGCACTCGCTTCCCACGAATTGTGAATAATTAAACTTTATTATTTATGTCAGTTTGTCCAAAAACGACGAGTGGTCCGCGCCGTCAATATTTGTTGATTCAAATATTCAATACTGAATATTGAAAAGTTGGGAATACAAGGAAACTTCAAATAACGTTAGATAAAATAATATTATCTATACTTTTAGACTTTATAAAAGTATGATGAGGGGCACAAAGTATGGTTGTAAACGGGATAAGTTGTGGGTTCGATTCCCACTAGAGGAAATTAAATATTTAATATTTTAATTTTTGCGCTCTGGTGTCGAGACATAAGCGCGGCGTTGAGTTCTGCCACTCAACACGCAATGTCCCAGAATTCGGCGAAAGTGGGGAACGGAGTGACTTAACACAAAGTTCCCTTTGCCTACCCTTCTGTGAGCGGGATACAGCGTGAAGCAGATTTAATTTAATACTGATATAACAAAGAAATGAAAAAAAATAATAAAAGCTTACAAATCAAATCCAGCTTAGATTACACTAGGTGGCCTTTAATGTATTATATACTGTTAACAGTAATGTGTTTCACTCAAAGTAAGTAATTCTATTTGAGTAAATTTATTTAAATAAATGTATATCTTTGTACTTGAGTACTTCAAGAGATTCCTATCGAGACTATGAAATAAATGTGTAATTGTATGTACAGGATTTTCCGTAGATAATTCCGTAGATTCGATATATAATTAATATTAAAAGAATATCTTCTCACATAATGCTCTTTTAAAATTTTACAGCTATATTGTATTCTTTGTGCACTTGGGGTACTTTTATCTAAATGTTCTAAAAGGCTGTGTATTGAAATTATCTATGTAAAAAATTAAAAAATCAGAGGGAACCTAGTACTAAGACACCCCGTTCTCTACTTTCTGTCGAATTCTGGAGGCATTGCGTGTAGAATGGCAGAACTCAACGCCGCAATTAGCCTCGATACCAGAGCGAAGAAATGAAAATATAAATGAAAATCAATTTTTAATTTCCTCGAGTGGGGGCCGAAGCATTGCATTAAATGGCCACCAGAGCGAGCAAAATTCAATTTTTTGAATAGGAATCGAACTAACAACTCGCCTGGCATCAAACAAAATAACTTAATATTTTCAAAACGTATAGAAATTTAAACAATACAAACTTAATTTTATATATGCTTTTATTCATGTTACTTGTTTCAGTAATTAACTCTAGGGCTGTGTACAATAACGCGAGTTACTCTCGGTTCTGCACTCTGCTGCACTCTATATTGGTTGCATATAGACGGTCATTTTCGTGTGAAC